>VYZR01098214.1:10617-24744 GCA_013400675.1 Oxylabes madagascariensis | reverse complement strand
TTTTGCACTCCTCCTTATTCTTGCTGAGCAGAAAGGAAGCTGTTGGAAAGCTGCAGAGAAGTTTCCAATGAAGAATTGAGCAGGACAAGGTCTGGTGTGTAAACATGTAGGATCCGTGAAAATATTGCTTAATGTAATGTACTGTCCCCAACCATTTTCTGATATTCTGTTGCCTTTGTAATTATATCAGTTACTCATGGACTTTTCTTCATTGTTCCTGCAGGCTGTCTAGTTAGGCCAGATCCTGCAAGCATTTTTGCATAAAGAGCAAAACATTTCCACCATGACTAAAGCCAGTTTGACATGATGGTACTTGCCCAGTGGGATTATTCTGCTGCCTAATGAATTTGCCAGTGGAGTGCTTTGCTTAAATTTCCTAGAATATTAATCTTAGTGCAATTAGCAACGTCTGCATCTCTCTCCCAGAGCACTGGACTAAACTCTTCAACCATGAAGAAAAGCATTAGAGTGGGAACAGGAAAGGACCACTATTCTGCTAGAGAAACCAAGTGACACTTTTGTGTTGCTTTTCCCAAAGAAAGTGCCCTACTTTCATGTGAAACTGATAGTAATAGCAGGAGCAATGAAAAACAATGAGTTCCACCTCCCGCATCCAGATCATCATCATACATATTTTCATTGTTAGAGACTTTGTTGTCAAGAAGGACCAGACAAAACTTTAATTTAAGTAATTGGCTTGACAGGGTGACATGGCAAGCCGGGTGCAAGCAGCAAGTGCAGGCATTTCCTGCCTCATAGTTAAACTGCACACTAACTGTACAGCTTCTCTGTTGGGAGAAAAAATTAGTTTTAGGATGCAGGTACAAGGATACTGCATGTGAGGGTCTGTGTGGAATGCTGTCAGGTGTATTGAAGTGAATTGCACTGAATTGCAGTGGCCAGAGCTGGTTCCAGCTCTGATCTACGTTGATAATGATAATATGCACACTGTATTTCTGGATGTTGTGTTCTGGCTTTGTCCACTACAACAACCTCTCTCTTCTGGGAGGTTAACGAAGGTTTAAATTAAACCATTGAAAAAGGGGACTAATTTATCATTATGTTCAGAGAAGCTAGAGAGGGGAATGGAGCAGTGACTGAGTGGTGGATGTTTCACAGGTATGGTGCTGTGAAATGTGTTGCCTCTTGAACTGTCAGCACAGCTTGACTTGGAGCACTGTAGCTTCTCCTTTCCTTGGAGCCAGGCAGCTGGGTAATTGATGTCACTCACTGAGGAGTGATGAGGGAGCCCAAACACATTCCCCAGAGCTGTTTTCTGAAGCCTTTCTTTAAAATAAGAGGGTTCAGTGCTTTGCTAAACACTTTGTGTATCAGCCTGAGAAAAGGATTCCACTTGATCAGTGCTTCAGTTAAAAATGTCTAGCACAGATAGCAGTTAGAAAATCCTGGCTGCAGTTCATTCTGTGGTAGAGGAAGCAAACTATTTTCTGTATGCTCTACCTCTAGAGGTGTTTTACCTCCAGCTCTGTTGTGCAACCTCATCGTACAAACACAAGAAGCAACTTTGCCCTGCAAAGTTACCAATGAGCCAAGGAAGACAAACTGGGGTGCCCTAATGATTCTCTTTTAGCCATGGACTCTAGGGATCAAATAATCAAGCTCCCTCTAAAGAATTTTTTTTTTTCTCAAAGCGGCTCGACACAGCAGCCATACAGCCACCACATCAAAGAGACTAAAGGCTGAACAATTATTCAGGTGGGTGCAATGGCACATTAGAAAGAAGAACTGAGTGGGCAAACCCACACAGCTATTCCCATTGTATTTTTATCTGCAAGTAGGAGTCTGTGCTTGCCCACAGCATTAACACCCTGTATTTCTGTGTCAACAGACTTGCAAAACTGAAAAACCGATTTTGAAACTGATGCAACAGTAGTAGGAGAGAGACTCATCTGCTACACATAATGTATTTAGCCTTTCCAGTGGGCATATGAGGTCATAGATATCTCAGAAGTTATGAGATCCCTGCTCCAAAATCCTCACTTGCAATAGGACTTGAGGGCAGTCAGCATCCCACCCAACTGCTGAGCAGACTGTAATAATCGGCCCCAAATCAAGAGTGAATAGAAGCATCCAGCCATTATTGTCTTGCCCTATACACCCATTTGAACACAAAAGAAAAAATACTTTTGTGTCTGGGACCAAATGAAAGCAGGAGCCTCTAGTCTATGGGTTGTTATGTATTTTGTCTATTATTAAAAGCTTTCATTTTACTATTCTCAAGCAATTCCAGTTGTTAATATCCTCTTCACATTTCTCTGGAGGCTGCTGAGAGTTATTAATTTCATGTAGCACTGTCCATTTATCCAAGGCAATTTGACTGAGTTACCTGTGGCTAATCACAGAGTAGAGTCTAGAAAATTGCTCTTTTTAAGGGTGATCTCCATTCGAGGTAAATAGACTAAAGATCAGAATCTCAGATCAAACTGCTTCTGTGCTTTTGGAACATTCAGAGCTCTGGAGAATTGGATTTCATGTGGTTAATGTGCGGGAAGGAAAGGGCAGTGAGGTCTCTGTGATAATGTCAGCCATGAGGGTTCTGACAGGCAGAGCTGAGTGGTTCATTGACTGCTGCTGTGTCCCTCTGAGCCCCGCTGCCTTCCTGGACACACAGCCAGAGCTGAGTGTGCGCTAAGCCGCCAGGTACAGCATTTCCCTCCTCACCCCACAGCCTGCTAATCCTCAGGGAAACAAGCACATTTGTTCCATTCACAGAAGAGCCAGAGATCAAATATTCTGTTAGCTATGTTGTTACTGGTACATTGTTCAGTCACCATAAGGTCAAAATAGAGGTGGTTTAACATCCATTTAGCCCTTTACCCCTTGTCTGGGAATGTCCTAAAGCAGTCAAGGCGTCCTGAGCCTTAAAGTTTCCTACTGCCCTTAATCTGACACTAACTTCTTGTATTTCCTCATACAACCCATCTTTGCCTTTTACCTTGTCTTTTCAACTCAAAACAGGGAGAATGAAGTCACCACTTTGCTCTTCTCTGGACACGTAGGGAACTCCTGACAGCTATGGACCAGCCATGTCTCATTTTAGTTTGTGGTCCTTCAGGAAAAAAGGGAAGAAAATGTCCAATTACCTACAGAAGGAGTTCCAGGGAAATATTTGCCTTTGCGGAACAAAATGCATGACAATTTTGTCTCATTCTGGCCTTTCCCAGAGCATTTACACTGTAGCAACATGGCCAGATCTACTTTTGCTGGTTTGGAAATTACAGCAACACAGCCAGGAACTGGAAAAGAAAACCGTGATAACACAAACGTCACAATCGAGGACATGTCTCTGAAGGCAGTTTTTCCTGAGTGACATAGGCAGGCTTGAGCTGTTGGTAGCAAGGCAAGTGCCCTTTTGTGTGAGCATAAATAGTCCCCTTCTCTTCGGGAATTTTCAGGAGCATTTTGCCACCCATTTTTCCCAGGCTACTATTTTCAGTTGTAGAAAATACTCTAAAAGGTTCCTGTGTTGGTAGAATACAGATAAGATTTACCTCCCTAAGCTCTGCTTAGTCTTCATGCAAAAGCAAAAGCAAAAACCACCTTATTTTCTTAAGCATGGAATGTTAATGAGTCAAATATCATCAGTACAGTATCATTGTCTCATTTTAATCTTCAATTTTTTGCCAGTAGGTCTCAAAGGAGATTATTATTATCCAGACTTTAAAGATGCTCAGAACAGAAACAAGTGAAAGAATCACAGAATGTCTCCAAAGTCACTGCCCAATCCTTTAGGCTGTATCATTCTTCATTCCTCCCCATATTACCCTGATATTGAACTCACATCCATCTCTTTAAAATCATTGTCACCATCACATTATCTCTATGCCTTCATTTTACTTCTCCCCTTGTCTTTGCTATATTCTTTTCATTCCTTGGTATCAGAGCATGTAAGCATTTGGGAGCTGGCAGTGTTCTTCAGCCCTTTTTAGCCAGCTCCTTAACTGACCTCTGAGAGTAAGGTTAGTGATCAGTGAGGACATTCCACAGGGAGGGCAAAGAACAGTGACACAAGGCCTCTTCTTGGGAGAAAATCCTAATCATTATCTGCCTTAGCAAACCACAAAGTGTTTCCCCTAAGCAGAAGAGCAGGATGTGGCCATGAAGCTTGGTAACTGAGTTGTCAGTATCCATACAATGCAAAGTTACCTTTCAAAAATTCAGACTTTATAAATACACTGCAATGTTCTGCAGCCAGCATTTACTGAGCTTTTCCCAACCCAAAGTCCTTTGTCTTTTAGCATATCAGAATCAGTGGTAATGCTCTTGGGGTAAGGTGAGGGCAGTGGGAGTGGGTCCTAAGGAGAATAGAACAGCTCCACGTGATTTACTGTGGGGTGAGGGCCAGTAAAGAGCAGCCTATTCAGTAAAGAAAAACAGCCACAATGTGCTAAGCCATTTCAAATCTAGTCACACCTGCAGTTCTCAGATGCACAGCCAAGATGCTATAGCCAGATTGAGCATTTAGTAATCTCATTGTACCCAAAATAAAGTGCATTCTTTTGCCAGAGCTGAGGGAGCTATGCAGCCTTGTGTTCTTGAGCTTCCTGAGCTGCAGCCATTATGGTGATATCGCATTTCCTGAGGAGTTAACTCCCACTAATGAACAAATAAGATTGAACTGTGTCAGGTCTAGGCCTAAAACCCGTCTCAGTTGCTGCCTTCATAAGGATGATCGAAGTTCCTGAGCCTGCACGCTGCTCTATCCAGAGGGACCTTTGCCTCCACCTGGAGTCAACTGCATTAATAACACTTCTACACTTCTGACATCTGTGACACTGGAGCAGTTTGCAGGACTAGCTGTGGGTTGCTGTGGTTTTATTGTAAATGTAAAGATGTCTGTAATTTCCTAGTCAAAAGCAAGAAAGAAAGCAGAATGCTGTATTTTTTTTAAATGAGAAGGTAATAAAACCGAGTCTGAATATTTTGATAGATGTACTGGAAGGGTATATAATGTAGCTAACAGTTGCACTATTTTTTCCTAGTGTGAGTACCTAACCTGAGAAATATTTGTTCTTTCTCTAACTAAGTCCTCTTCCAGTTCTGAAGTTTGGAAGTTTAGAAGGGATGGAGTACAAAGTCTCAGTGGAATGTGAAACTTATGTAAATAAATCTGGTAGTTAGCTTTGTGAGGTAGCCTATTACGTTTGTTTTTCAGTTATCTCAAATACTGCCTAATTATTTGGGGCTTTTTTCCCCAGAAAAAGCTAAATAGTGACACTTCTGAAAGCATCTGTGCTTCACACAAAGTCACAGTCATATGGAAATTATATTCTTCAGTTCATGTAAAGCAGCTTTACAGGAGCCCTTTAGTATGCACTGTTACCTTTTCTTAATAATCCTGGACAATTTAATTCTCTTGTGCTTTCTCTCTGCTACCCTGTTTTGTACACTATCAGGTTTGCAGGGATTCTCTGTATTGTTTTTGTAATACATGGGTTGGTTTCTAGAAAAAACTTTACTGTTGTAATCATTGTTCTTGGATTGTGGAGCTGTATCTGTAAAGACATAAACAACTTTAAAAATGCCCTCTGCTTTCTCCAAGTTTACTGTAATTAGCAAGTTTAGTTAAGAGAAATGTATTCTTTTAAGCTCCTGTTACATTCTTTTCCAGTTATTGACTGCTTTCACTATGTGTGTACTTAGTACTGGTTCATTCCTTTACCATGGTGAAAATGACAGGTTTTGTTAATATCAGATGGAAATTGTGGTTTTGGATAAAGTTCTTCAAATTGATCATGGTGTGTGATTTTTCATTTTGTTCTCAGTTTACCTGAGAGTAGTTAGAAGTCTGGAATAGCAGTTATTTAATTACTATTTCCAGTGATACTCTGACAGTAGTAATTTCTTGCAATTTACAAATCCGCATGATTTGGTAGCCTTGGGAAACCATCTCTGTTCAATATATGGCATGGAAAGAACACTGCGGCTATTTCTACAGAAATGCATTTACCAGCTCTCAAAGTCCAAGAAGTGCCTCAAACACATCTGGGAGCCCAAAAAACAGTCTTGTTTTCTTCAAACATTAGCTCAGAAGCCCTCACACCATGAGCCCTGGTGTCGCTGCTCTCTGCCAGTCCTCTCCTCAGCTGAGCTTGGCCATCCCGGCTCACAGAGCTGTGCAGGTGCCTTTGTGTCTGTGGCCCCAAAACGCTGACCAGAGGCTTCTGGGGAATTCAAGGGGGCATCAAAGCTCGCTGCAGGATGTCCAACAAGCTTTGCCAAGGCAAATAGTGGCAATAGGATGAAAGGAAAACATTCAGCTTTGCTAATGCAATGCAGCATATAGATTATTATGGGCCTTTCCTTACAANAAACAGCCACAATGTGCTAAGCCATTTCAAATCTAGTCACACCTGCAGTTCTCAGATGCACAGCCAAGATGCTATAGCCAGATTGAGCATTTAGAAATCTCATTGTACCCAAAATAAAGTGCATTCTTTTGCCAGAGCTGAGGGAGCTATGCAGCCTTGTGTTCTTGAGCTTCCTGAGCTGCAGCCATTATGGTGATATCGCATTTCCTGAGGAGTTAACTCCCACTAATGAACAAATAAGATTGAACTGTGTCAGGTCTAGGCCTAAAACCCGTCTCAGTTGCTGCCTTCATAAGGATGATCGAAGTTCCTGAGCCTGCACGCTGCTCTATCCAGAGGGACCTTTGCCTCCACCTGGAGTCAACTGCATTAATAACACTTCTACACTTCTGACATCTGTGACACTGGAGCAGTTTGCAGGACTAGCTGTGGGTTGCTGTGGTTTTATTGTAAATGTAAAGATGTCTGTAATTTCCTAGTCAAAAGCAAGAAAGAAAGCAGAATGCTGTATTTTTTTTAAATGAGAAGGTAATAAAACCGAGTCTGAATATTTTGATAGATGTACTGGAAGGGTATATAATGTAGCTAACAGTTGCACTATTTTTTCCTAGTGTGAGTACCTAACCTGAGAAATATTTGTTCTTTCTCTAACTAACTTTTCATCCAGTTCTGAAGTTTGGAAGTTTAGAAGGGATGGAGTACAAAGTCTCAGTGGAATGTGAAACTTATGTAAATAAATCTGGTAGTTAGCTTTGTGAGGTAGCCTATTACGTTTGTTTTTCAGTTATCTCAAATACTGCCTAATTATTTGGGGCTTTTTTCCCCAGAAAAAGCTAAATAGTGACACTTCTGAAAGCATCTGTGCTTCACACAAAGTCACAGTCATATGGAAATTATATTCTTCAGTTCATGTAAAGCAGCTTTACAGGAGCCCTTTAGTATGCACTGTTACCTTTTCTTAATAATCCTGGACAATTTAATTCTCTTGTGCTTTCTCTCTGCTACCCTGTTTTGTACACTATCAGGTTTGCAGGGATTCTCTGTATTGTTTTTGTAATACATGGGTTGGTTTCTAGAAAAAACTTTACTGTTGTAATCATTGTTCTTGGATTGTGGAGCTGTATCTGTAAAGACATAAACAACTTTAAAAATGCCCTCTGCTTTCTCCAAGTTTACTGTAATTAGCAAGTTTAGTTAAGAGAAATGTATTCTTTTAAGCTCCTGTTACATTCTTTTCCAGTTATTGACTGCTTTCACTATGTGTGTACTTAGTACTGGTTCATTCCTTTACCATGGTGAAAATGACAGGTTTTGTTAATATCAGATGGAAATTGTGGTTTTGGATAAAGTTCTTCAAATTGATCATGGTGTGTGATTTTTCATTTTGTTCTCAGTTTACCTGAGAGTAGTTAGAAGTCTGGAATAGCAGTTATTTAATTACTATTTCCAGTGATACTCTGACAGTAGTAATTTCTTGCAATTTACAAATCCGCATGATTTGGTAGCCTTGGGAAACCATCTCTGTTGAATATATGGCATGGAAAGAACACTGTGGCTATTTCTACAGAAATGCATTTACCAGCTCTCAAAGTCCAAGAAGTGCCTCAAACACATCTGGGAGCCCAAAAAACAGTCTTGTTTTCTTCAAACATTAGCTCAGAAGCCCTCACACCATGAGCCCTGGTGTCGCTGCTCTCTGCCAGTCCTCTCCTCAGCTGAGCTTGGCCATCCCGGCTCACAGAGCTGTGCAGGTGCCTTTGTGTCTGTGGCCCCAAAACGCTGACCAGAGGCTTCTGGGGAATTCAAGGGGGCATCAAACCTCGCTGCAGGATGTCCAACAAGCTTTGCCAAGGCAAATAGTGGCAATAGGATGAAAGGAAAACATTCAGCTTTGCTAATGCAATGCAGCATATAGATTATTATGGGCCTTTCCTTACAATTCTCCAAAAGGGGTTCAATGAGACGAGTTTAGATCTGCTGAAAGAGTGACAAAACGACATGCTAAGGGACCTCTTAAAGCACAATTTGAAATAAAAAAATTGACTTACCTTTGAATGTATCAAACTCAGAACATCATGAAGATGCATGAACCAATCCTGATAGCAAGTCTGACAAAAATTCATTATAAAAAATCAAAATCAAAATAAAAATAAAAATCATGTTTATCTCGTCCCAGTCTTTATCAATCTAGCAATATTACATATTCCAGAATTTACCTGTCAGAATGTAAGGCAGTGCAATTGCTACATTACAGCAATATCTAAGTATAATTCACTTTTCCATTGCAACTATAGAATCATACAAATCACATTTCTGTTCATTTCTAAATTCTGCACAATATTAAGAAATGAGTATACTCTAGAAATGGAAGAGAGTGTTCTGTTCAACAGTCATTTAAAAATTCAGCTATGCATGTTCAGACTAGTAAAGCCAATTGAAATTGTCAGCACTGTTTCTTGCACAGCATTATCAACATAAACAAGCTGTCTGCTAATGTACATTGCTCTGTAGTGAGACTAGCAAAGAACATCAGTCTTTTAGCCCAAGAGAGCCTGTCCACTATAGCATTTCAACTGACATATTTTGCTTTGTCTAATGCTACGTTACAGTTTTCTTTAGGATGAAAATAATGAATTCAAATATGACCAAATGACTTCACAGCTTTAACTGCAGCAGACACAGATCTATACATGGGTGTAGGTGAAGTTCTTCCATAAACACTTCCTCCTGTCTTAACAGAAACATTGGACTCAAACAGGAGCTTGCCTTTTGCTATTGCTTGCAAAGGTGTTATTATGAACTAAGCAAATCACCCACAAAATTTGTATTACATTTTGTAAAGACAAACCGTATCATCCTGAATACACGAGCTCAACTAATTCCCATATTTTCTTTACATATTCAGACAATCTTTGCCCATTAGAGACAAGAAGGACACTCCTTTTATGGAGATTTTTTGTCATTTCTGTTTTGAATGACAAAGATTTCATGCCTACAGATGTTAGTTGGGTACAGAAAAAAGGCTTACTGCTCTCTGAATTTCCCCAGTGACTCCTTAAAGGATAGGTAAAGTGATTTATGATTCCCAGGGCCTTCAGTGTAGCAAACAATTTTAAACAGAGAATTTTATTTTCTTAGCAGCTCAGCTCTTCTTCCAGGCATCTGGTGCTTTTAATTTCTTTTTTTTAATCTCTCTTTCATTTCTTACCTTATGCTAATACCCAATCTCTTGATATTTATCAATGTTTATTACTTAAAAAGACTTTGAGTAAATATACCTCCAAGTCCTGTGCAATAACAGCTGATGGAAACAAAATACTTGCAAAGTAGTTATTTCTTTCACCTTCTGGTAAATCTAAACACCCATTAATTCCTTTGCAAGTCTCATGCTTCTGTGTTTTTTTAAATAATTTTTGTGACCACATCAGCTGCTCTGAGCCAAATGCATTTCTATCCTCTGTGCAACCTTCCCTAATAATTTCTGCTTGCTATTTACTGACTTGATTTTGTTTCAGGTAGGTCCTATCTTTTGAAGTAAATCTTGACTGTACTTTCCTAAAATCAAACTCAAACTTTAACCTTGTAAGAATTTTCCTTACCTTCCTGTTCCTTTTGTAGTTCAAGGATATGTAGGACTTAATTCTTAAAGTTGTTGTCCCAGTTGCCTTGCTTCTGATTGTAGGATACTCTAGATGAAACCTTGATTTTTCCATCTTCCAATCACAATCTAGAATGTCTGTTCCTCAGGCAATTTTGGGAAAAAATACATTCTAAATGTGAATAAACAAGATAAACAAACATAAAACTTAACAATATTTTGTCCTATTTCAGAATAGTTTTGTTTAGCTTTGATTTTATCTATAAAATGTTGAGACCCCTGATATGAGAAGAATCAGAGCATTTTTAGTGCAGTACAGTGGGACAGCATAACTGCAAACAGCTTTGGACATTCACATGCTAAAATTTTCAATATAATCTTGCCACTGAAGCAATCATTAAATTTATCAACATGTGAACAGCATACTGTGGCAAATTATGCTGTATTTTTTTTTTATAATCTATTATCTGTTCTGTAATAAAAACAGCTCATGGGATGTGCTTTAATGTGTGTTCAAGTGCCCGGTTAAGAATGTTTTCTGCAGTGAGGCTGATTTAAGTTAGATGAGAACCATCCGTACCTTATAGCCGGACAGCAGTCCTCTGCTTTGTTCAGTGCTTCAGCACTTCCTGTGCATTAATTCTTGCTTAGTGGGGAAGAGCTGGCTCAGAAACCTGATGCACCATGAACAAATTACTTAGGTATCTAAAAAGTTCTGCTTCTGAACTGACTGCTTATCTGTTCAGCACAGGAAATTTTACTTGCGCATCTAGAAAGGTCTGCTTCTGAACTGACTGATTATCTGCTCAGCACAGGAAATTGTCACAAGTGCTCACAAAAACCCCAGCAGGGCTGCTCTGACGAGGAGCTGCTGTGCTTCCCGTGGGTTTGTGTGCAGCCTGGGGCTGGGAACGCCGGCTCCGTGCCAGCTCCTGTCCGGGGCTGTGCCAGGGCTCTCCAGGGCACACACGGGGCAGCCTCACACAGCCGACCTGGGAAGCTGGTTGGAGGTTACCCCATCTTCCCTGCTCACATAAACCCTATGACTCGCTGCAGGGAAATAGGAAGCGCCTCCTTCAAACCTGCACAGTAAGAGACTTCCATTGTAACACATCCATTTTAACAGGAAAGGACCACAGGAAAAGAATATCTGTTAAATCAAGTGGTGAAGCAATGTTTTATATTAAAATAAAGCAGCACCAAAAAAAACCCCATCGAAACAAAAACAACAGAGCAAATTTGGCATAGAGTTGAGGATAATGTCTCTCAAACCACTTGACTATTTCCTCTATGCTATAATACAAGCCACGGAAAATGCTATCACATCAGATAATCAGAACTAGAATGCAGAGCCAATTCAACTGGAAATAAAAAATCTAAACATCAGGAGTTTTTTCACTGCACTGCAGGTGTCAGTTACCTATTCCATGCACATCCCAGAGACAAAATAATAGCACAATAGCAAAATTTAATAAGGAAGGAAACAAACAAACAAAACATAAAAAACCAAAATAAATACAAACAGGAAAATAAACCGAAACACAAACCCACTGTAAAACACCAGACATTTTCTGAGTACAGAAAGTCAAATTTTACCTGGAGGGTTTATTCTGGCTGTCCTTTTGAAGGAGAGATTGTGCTTTTTGTAGCCTGCTGGAAGGGCAACTCTGACAAGTCCAGGAGCAATCCTGTGACTGGCACTTCAATGGCAAGAGTGACTTGGGCGTGACTGACTTATCCCCTGGACACCATCAATGGACTTCACTTTCCAAGGGACTTCACTTCCCATTCCTCAGGCATCTCCTGCTTAATGTAGCAAGCTGTTCATGACAACAAAGATTGTAAAATAAGATTGTATTATAACCAGTTAAGTATCATGTCATTGCACACATTTCTCCCTCTTCATTTAGCATACCTACAACCATGTTAGTTTATCCTGATGTGTTTGGCTCACATCAGTGTTAAGATTTCACTGAAAAACTGCCAGAATTGGTATCTCAAGTCTCCACTGTGAAAAGTGGTGCAGCCTAAAGACTGATTATTACTTGTTCACCTTGAAGTTTTTGTAGCTGGAAGTTTTGGTAGCATAGATCCCAAGGTTCAACTGATGATAGGACCCATACAGTTAATGCTCAGGTTAAATGAGAAATGTAATAATTTCTGAAGCAGTTCTTGAAACTTGAGGCCAAGTCAGCTGAAGTGTTCTACATACCTTAGCTGGTCTTCCTGGTTACTACATTGTCATTTTGAGATTTCTCCTCTCCTGACCAACTTGAAAAGTGCAATCATTTGGCTGGGGGTATTTGAAGGCAATAATATTCTCATGCAAAATAGGTCTCATTTTCTCTGCCTGCTTCTGATTTCAATCCTCAATTCATCTCAGAGAGGGTATTTAAAAGTTAGCATCCATTCCACTTATCAATATAGAAAAAAAATGGCTAGGAAAAGACATGAAAACCTTTAAATAACTTCAGATGTTTATTCATCAGCTGGAAATCTGCACAGCAATTTCTAGGAAATTTGAAATGGTCACAGTGGCTGCATTAATAAACTGTGTCTGCAGAACTGCATATTGGGGCTTTTTGTCTTACCCCTCTTAAAATATGCAATTGGAGAAATAGTTTAAGACTTGTCTACTCCCAGCTGAGTTTCCTAACTGCTAAAACACTTGTTTTTGCTCTCTTGTGCAATTAATCTCTATTTAGTGCCTAAGCAGTAAAATGGGAGTATGGCAAATAGTATTCTACAACACAGTGAGTGCGACCTTGATCTCAGGAACATGAGTTTGCCTCCCCGTGTGCAGAAGGGGAATCAGCTGTTCTCCACACTCAGGTATGTGCTCTGACCAATGAATGCTGGACATTGCTGGGGGGAGAGAAGGAAGGAGAAAGAATATAATATCTTAGTCTTTCATAGTTAATTAGTTCTAGTGGTGCACTGAATGTCACAGATGAAATCTGTGGTTCGTGGAACACAAGCTGCCCACTTGGGATCATCAGAAGAACTTTCCCTTGGGTGGTGTCCCAAAGCAAACTTTAAGAACCCACAGATACTTGGAGACTTCCCAGGTTAGACAGCTTCCGGAGAGATTTGAAAGTTTTGGGGAATTTGGAGCTTTGGGGTTCTTTTTGGCCAGTTGGTTGTGATTTTTTAAGATGGAAACACTGATGACAGAATTCAGAAACTTAGCTTTATTATGGAACTCTTTTTAAGCTACTTGGAAGCCTGAGTCTTATCTATTGATGGATTTATACTTGAAATTCATTAAAAATCAGTACAACTTCACAACTAGTTTGATTTCTATCACTGTTAGGATATTCAGCCATATGGTTTTTTCCAGTAAACTATATTATTTATAACTACATTACCTCTTCAGAGTGGAAACCTTTCTAATAATAAGATTCAAGACAATAAGTTTTTGGAGTAACAGATTTTAGTGTCTGTTCCGTAAGTTTTGTTTAATTTAATTGGTTTAGTGCAATCTGTGAGGCTGTCACGGAATGGCATCATGGTTTCTGTAAATGGAATTTGAATAAACTGAAAGAGATTTCTGAAAGGAAGCTGTTAAAAAAGTCTTGTTCTAATGAGAACTGAAGTAATTATTCTGATTGTTGGATTTTCGTGTGCAAAATACCATTCCTTGTAAACCTTGCAGCGTCTGTATCACCAGTTCCTTAGTTTTAGAAACAAGTTAGCTTGGCTATGAGATACTGATAAAAGTTATAAATGGCTCTTCTTCTTTGCTATGGAATCAGAGGCAAAATCCTTATCTGCTTCCAAGAAAGAGCAGCCTCTAAGCCTCTGTTGCTTAATTTTCCAGATGCAAGGCTATCCATGTTCCTTTCTTCCCTTGGCCTACAAAATTACCTCAACACATTACAATTTATAAGCATTTTTTTTTTCTGTAATGATATTTATTTACCTTCTTTTTTCTCTCCTGTCGTCTTTAAGTTTTGTTACTGCACACACTACAAATGCTTTCCATTCTTCAAAGATCANGTTTAAAAACACTGAAAAGTTATTTTCAGTGGCTTCCCATGTAATTTGCTAAGAATCATTGAAAGCAAGGACATGAGAATTTGGTTTCCATTATTCAAAAGAGCATCATAATTTACTTATTGGAGCAAATTAGGCAATATTTTCAGCAGATGCCCAAAAGATAATCTTACTCATCTTCTCCACACACATTTCAAATGA
>VYZR01098205.1:7404-18408 GCA_013400675.1 Oxylabes madagascariensis | reverse complement strand
GCCTCACCCCACTTCACCTATTATCTCTTCTTCACCTGTCCTCCCCAGTGCTGCCTCACATGCCATTAGCAGAAGGTGTATAACAGGTTAGGAAATTAAGAGTATGTTAATTTAATTGGTGCCATCTTTACGTTATAGATCTGAACATATTTTTTCAACAAAATAATTAAAGTGGTTTGAGGGAGTAATATGCATCTTGAAATATGTATCTCATCCGGAGCTTAAATGCCTTTTATATTCCTTCTGTGCCGGTGAATATCCTGACTGCAATGCGAGAGAAGCAGCAAATGGTTGCTGAATGCAGCCTTCTGGACCAGGACATGCTACCGAAAGACCCTCATGAAACTTGCAGCAAGTTCTCTGGACAAAGAGCAAGTGCTGCCCTTCACTTCTGATTGAGATGACGTTGCAGGATTTATTTTTGGTGAGAAAGAGGGTAAGTTTCTCTTGTAGCTCTCTAATTGTCTGTCTAGCTATGAAAGACATTCCACCGTTATCTCCAGTTGCTATTGAAAATCTGATCCTTCAACTTTCACTAAAAAACACTGCAGCTAGGGCTACCTTCTTTCTCAGGGAATGACAGTGAGTGCAGGAGGCTTCACCCCACAACAGTTCCTAAGGCAACTGGAAAGAGAGTGACTGCTTCTCAGAGCGAGTTAAATCACTCAAATGAGCCTCTAGCTTTGAATTGCCTCTCTCTCCTGGCTAAGTAGGCTCACTTGTGGAACTTTTTAATGAAGCAATAAACTTTCCCACCTACCTTCTGCAGTGCCAGTACTGTGTTAGGGTTGCAGCATTTGTACCAAATGGATTTTAAAATAGAGGCAAATGGTGTGACTCCAATTCCTGCTGCAATGCACACACTGACTCGGTAGTGGAAGATGTCTGTGGTTGCAGATCCATATGGTCCGTCCACAGCCAGTCTACAGCAACAAGACATTTAGTCAAGAGTCAGCAACACATAAAGTGACAGAAAGGTTAACATTTGTTGGGCTACACATTGTCAAAACTGAATTTCTGTTAAAATAAAAGAGAAAAGACGTGTCTAAGATGGCACATAAATTGCCTGTACAAACGTATTTAATTTTCAGTAGGTGCCATTTAATAGCAAAGCAACTGTCTTTTCTGAAATGAGAGAACAAGAGCACCCATGTGGATTTGGGGCCTGGCCATCTATTTAAGCATGCAATTGCAATTTTCTGGCTTTCTGAAATGTGATTAGTCATATAATTGCATGTCCAAATTTAGCTGTGGAATTTGCATATTTAATTATGAATTACTGAAAAGCATCCTGTTTTAGAGCTTTATTTGTTATATTGTACATATCAAAGTAAAGAGGAACAGATTATATTAATCATTTTTAGAAGCTCTGTATTTGAGTTAAAGTAATAAAAGAGAAGGCAAGAAAAAGGTCATCATATACAAGGGAACTACTATTTTCTCATCTCTTTCTGAAAAAGCAATATTTCAGGAATACATTTTTGGCATACTACTGTACTTAGTATCTGATATAAAGGAAAAATGTGTAAGGAGAAATGCTTGTTGATATCACTACCTCCTGTAATCTTTGTTGCTGATGCCAATTAATTTTGGTCAAAATTAGAGACGAGAAAGATTGTTGAATAATCAGATTCATTCCTTTAGCAACATGAAATGTAAATACACGCAGTACTTTGCAGTGCTCTTTCCAGCCCTGTCTTTATACAACATACATGCTCGGAGGATGGTTTCACCAACATCCAGTCCTTGGGAAAAAAAAATGATTAATATAATCTGTTCCTCTTTACTTTGATATGTACAATATAACAAATAAAGCTCTAAAACAGGATNCCCTATATTGCATGAATCATCCTTAAAATTTATCCTTAAATAGTACAAACAAATAGGCACACATAATTAAATGAAGTGTTCTAACAGGAAAAGAAAGGGGGATCCCCAAGCAATGCTACACACAAATATAGGGACACAATGTATCTCAAATCTTATTGTTACTTTTAAAAAAGTCCTAGCAAACATTTTTCCTTTTATTTCACTATTCAAAATGCCCTGGAAGTGCAGTAGCAAACAAAACAGCTACTCTGGCGTAACTTCTGGAAATCTGACCCCAGACATAAAGAATTTTTTTTAATATGTACAGTTATTTAGATTATTGCCCAGACCAGTATTTTTTGAGCACTCAAAACTTCCTGTAAAATATGGTTAATTCATGGTATATACGTAAGTGCCTAAGATCAGCTTTCAGATAAGCTTTCTCTGTAGTTCAATGTGAGGCTGGAAGCAATTCTCATTGTTGTCAGTAGATTAGGAAAAAATTGATCTGGAGGAAATTTCAAGGATTCTCTAGTCTGTTGCTGTGCTATAAGACAGGTTCAATTATTTCTGAATCATCCCTTAAAGAGATTTGTCTTGTCAGTCTGCTCCTAAATCCTCAGGTGACAGAGATCTCATCATTGGTTTGAATGCCTTACTCAGCCATAGCTATACAGCTTAGCCAAATACAAAGCCTTAGAGAAGCAGGGAGGAGAAAGAGGAGAGGAGAAACTGAGCTATGCAAGTCATTAATTTATCTAGTCATTCATGATCTAGGTAGAGTGGACAAAGGCAGAAAGATAGTAAACAAAATGACAAAAAAATACTACATTTGCATTTGCTGAAGAAAAGTAGAAAAATAGGGCTATGGACTTTTTTGCTGTGGTTTGGATTGTCCATATTCTTCCTATCCATTTCATTAGAAAAGAAATTAGATTTCCAGGGAAGGCGGGAGAAATATTTACTTTTGAAAAAGTATCATTAACAGATTCAATGATTATTTTTAGAATTTAAACATTTGCTGATCACCATGATTATTGTGTAGTACTCCTGACTGTAAGAGCAGTTAGATTTTGGGGCAATGTATTAAACCAGCAATTAAGTCAGCCAAAGTCCTGAAGAGACATAACATGAAACTTGATTATTTTCACATGAATAGTCTATTATATGGTTTCAGCTCCCAAACTTGTCAGAAATCACAACTGTCTTTGCTACCTATATATATGTATGAACATTTTATTTTAATCCTTTTAAGTAATNGGGGCAATGTATTAAACCAGCAATTAAGTCAGCCAAAGTCCTGAAGAGACATAACATGAAACTTGATTATTTTCACATGAATAGTCTATTATATGGTTTCAGCTCCCAAACTTGTCAGAAATCACAACTGTCTTTGCTACCTATATATATATGTATGAACATTTTATTTTAATCCTTTTAAGTAATTAAACCCCACATAGTTTATTAACCCTGCCTTATTATTCAGTTGCTATGTCTTCTGTCTTCTGCACAGTTTCTGCTATGTTATTTTTAATACAGTCACCAATTTGATGTATAACTTTAGATATTGAAACTGTGAAAAAGACCTGGTTTTTGCTTTATTGCTAGTTTAATTATTGAAATATTCCTTTTAGTATATTGCAAGAAAGAAACTGAAGGATGTCATTAGGCACCCTAACAAGATTAAAAAGAGGAGTGTTTATATATGACAGTACTGTTAATTTCAACCCTGCATTGTGGCAAGCAACATTTGATAACTTTTTTCTCTTCCTCATTTTTCACACTTGCTATCAATCACTTTGAAAAATTTTTGCTCCAGTTCTGCTGAAATGGCATACTTCTCATTCCAGTTGCCTTTAACAAAGGCACTGGTTTCATTTCTAATTCTTATTAACTGATAGAATGCAAGGACTGGACCAGACTTTCCTGTCTGCACCCACCCTCTAATAAACCTCGGCAGCTCAGTGGTGTCTATAAGCTTTCCAAGGGGAAATCAGTCCCTCCAGTCCCAGGCCCTACACACTCCACCAGCATTTAAATGATCCTGTGCTGGGGTCTTTGCTGAAAATCTCCCCTATTCCTGCAAGCAGTGCAGGAGTAGAGCTACGTGGTTTGAATCCATTCTGTATAGAGCCAGGTCCTTGGCTGGAGTAAGTCAGGATGGCTCCTTTGGCTTCGGAGGATCCCTGCTAACTTGGAACAACAGAGAATCAATTTTTTACGTGTATTAAGATGCCAAAAATATTTTGAATGCAATAATTTGAACACAAATAAACTTTTTAAAGGGGCGCAGGGTTAGGGAAATGGAGACGAGGTCAAAGGAAGCTGTTGGAAAGAAGTAAGGTTTAGGCAGATATTTCAGGGACCACAAAATACCTAAGTAACTGAAGGGGAAAAACTGGAATTTTGGATGGTAAGTGATGGGTACCTGAAAGCATCAGCACAGAGGCACAAATTTAGCAGATATCTTCCAGTGTCATTTACTGAACAACCATCTTCCAAAATGGATATCTATAGGTGTTAGAGGTCCAAATGGTAGCAACAGAGATAAGGATATTGATACGGACTTTGAATCTTGGATTAATCATCACATCCTTTTGGTAGCTTCTGGCCCCAGTTCATGGCTATTTGTTTGTGGTGTTTTTTAGCACAATGTATTTATGAATCCAGAACTACAATATTATAATGTATCATAAAAAAACACACAAAAAATTAATTAAACTATAAATGTTAACATTTATTTTAAAATGTAGAAATAACATTTTAAAATATATAGTCTCTTATTCAAACCTTGGTAACATCCACAATTCCTTGAAAGCTTTTTCCTCTGCTCCAAAGGCCTTGAAAAGGGCTGCAGTCCAATCCCCAACGACCCGTATGTGGACGCTGAAGTAGTCCTCCTCGGGAGCTGAGGTGAGGGTGAAAGGGTGCCACTCCAGCTGTGAGACAGATGGGCACTGTAGAAATACATACTGGCCAGCTCCCATTTTAAAGCCCTGTTTCTTCATGTGGAGCTCAAGGACTCCAGAGGAATGTGTCACCACCTAAAGAATGATAAAGGGACAAATTTTATTTTCATTCAGCAGGGTAAATGTTTGTTTTCATTGGGTCACAGATATCCTAACCTGCATCTTGCAGTGTTTTTGTTCAATGGGTTGAGATCATGTACAGTAGGTATTGTGGGACAGCTTGACTTCTGTGTGCAAGAAGCAGAGGAAAGGCTGTAACAATTCCACAGTTTGTCAATTTTCTTGGTATAACCTGGGCGAAAGTATTTCTTAATTGATTAGAATAATTCCTTAATTCCTAGTTTTATTCTCATGTAACACTGCTAATTCTGTGGGATTACAAAGAAAAAAGCACAGTGAGCTCAATTCTAATAACTTTTATAAAGAGGTAATCTCAGTTAAGCAGCAGTTTTGTATGTCACGCGTAATATACTGAGATACTCAGATCACAGCCACTCTGTGAAATCAGCAGCAAGACTTATCCAACATCCTGTTCCCCTCACACAAGATACACCTGTTCCTGATCCCTGGCTTGATACACGTGGACTCAGCTGCTTCAATAGCAACATCCTCAGTCTATTCTGATGTGACTTAAACAGTCCCTTGGCACACAGCTGGGAGAAATTGTTACAGTGGTGTTAGTGCAGCTTCAGCTGCATATGCTAACTGATCATATAACCCTTCATCTCCTCGGAAGATTTTAAAGTAAAAACTGTGTTCTGCTACTGAAGTCAAGGTAGTCTCTGGCATTAACTGCAGTGGAACATGGTTTTAGTTCATTAGAAAAAGAGACCAAAAACAGATGTTTGTGTTATGGTGGTGCAAAGTCTGGTACTTCATTAATCAAGTTTGGTCCCATATGGAATATTCTTATGGATTTGCTATTGGAATAAATGCAAAATGTAAAAGCAATACTTGGCTGTAATGATTGAAAAGTTGCTGAAGGTAGGAGTGAAAAATGAGGTTCCTAATATAGAGAAGTTACCTAAAAATGATAAAAGTCATTGATGTAATGGGGTTTTTTTTGCAGATATGTGAGCTATGTTACATACCTTAGTAATGGTGACTTCCTGTCGAAATCTCCAAAATCTAACAATTCTTTCACAGATGTACAATGCCACAGGACTTAAAACCCACTTCCAAGCCTGTAGAAAATTCCATATTAAAAAGCAATGTTTATTTGAATGTCTACAAAAATACTTTGCTTTTCTGGTTTAAATAAGCAGATAGCCTAAAATTAAATTACGTGATTTTCTGTGATTTTTGGTTTGTCTTTCTCAAGAGAGTATTTGTGTTGCTGCTGTAGCTGTTCTGGCTTTCTTGTGGAAGAGACATATGGGACTCCCTCACAAACACACTCCAAAAGCAGTGCTAATATCTATCTGTACTCTGGCCAAGAAGAGTCCTTTAAAATCTTTTCCTTTTAAAAGGTAAAGGATTAATCTACTTAGGTGTTGTTACATATACATGTAATTGGACCTGAAGCTGTATAGATGCATACAGTTATACAATTATTTCCCATAGCCTTACTTTTTTTTTTTTTTTCTTTTTTTTTTCTTTTTTTTTCCCAAAGTCTAAAGAATTTCCAAGCAGTCAGATAGGAGTAGCTGTTATTGTCAGCTATGAGTTTTCTGATGGTACATGAGAAATCATTAAGTCCCAAATATTCAATTAGAGAAATGGGATACATTTCCATTTAGTCTATTAGTCAACTCTTTATCAAAATTTTTTTTTTGATCTGGAATACTGAGTTGGTCATACTTCAAGTATAGCAGATGATTGCTGTGCTTGTACTTGCTAATTGTATGTACTGATCACTGTAACAGAGATACTTGGCTATTCAAGTATACGAGCTGATCATTTCACTGAGTTGCACTGATAGCTAAGATAATTAGATATAATTGAATCTTCATAATTTAAAAAAATCTTTTTTTTTTTTCACCAGGAAGAGATATTATTTTGTTTGCACTTTTGTTAATTACACCGCTCATTCTAGCAAACTGAATACTCCACAATCATGTGGCTTTTAAAATCGCCAAAGAGTAACTTTACTTGCTGAAACATTGACTTTGCTCCACAAGCTGGCTAACAGGGATTATAAAGTATCTTTTATGAGAAGCAAGCCATAAAATTATGTGGCTGTCTTAGAAAGTGCTAAGAGAATGGAGTGGCAATTTCCCAAGGTTAAGTCTTGAGAATTAAATTTATAAAAAAAAAAAAAAAAAACACAAAAAAAACCCCACATAATTTTATAATGGGAAGAAACCAGCACAAGCCAGAAGATTCTCAGCTAAAGCAGAAACTCAATACGTCCGTTGTCCCTAAATACTACAGGTGTCTCTGCACAGTGGGTAATCTCATGTCTTGAATACATTTGCATATATCAGGGCACAATAATGATGAGATCTGTTTTTTCCTCCCTTCCGTTTGGGCTACCTGTAAATAAAAGCATGTGACAGGAATGATAAGGTTGCAGGCTACCCTGTGCGAGAGCTCAGCTGGGATTTTAAATGTGCCATCACTCTGGTGCAATGGAGCATTCAATCCAAAATATCTCTTGGCTGGGTTGGGACAACGGGGCATCCACCAGAAGAGATGGGCTCCTAAGCTACACAGCTCCTGGCTGGCTAATCAGGGCATCAGTATTCTTGCCCAAGTAGTGTTTCCTCCTGTAATGAGAATGAACTGAGATGGGGTGGTGATGGCTCAGGCCAGGCTGTGAGGACAAAAGTCCGGACGCCTCGGGTGCAAGGGAAGTGCTCTGTCATCCTCAGCAGGAGCCAGACTGGGCAGCTTCCCACCTGCTGAAATATGGAGCAGGGGAGCGGGTGTGGCGTGACTGAGAGAGGGGCTCTGTTGTGGTAGTCTCCCCCAGGAGCCATGGCCAGTGTGGTGGGCCCTCTGGTCACTTCACAGTGTCCCAGCCGTGCTGTCCCCTCCCTGCTCCAAGGCTGTCCCACCTGCACCAGCCCCTGCCAGTGCTGCACAAACCTCGCCATGGCTTTTTAGCCTCTGAGTGAATCTGTGCTATTTGTCTGCGGTGTCTAGCAGGTATCACACCATAGCACATTACACATCCAGCAAGGCACTGTTCGTATAGATGATCTATATGCCATATGGTATTATCACAATTCATTTAAAGTAATGTGATTTTGCAAGTATGGCCCTGGGTAGGCAGGAAAGTGTGACAAAATAGGTTTAACACAGAGAAGTGGAAGTTCTTTCCAGTTAGTTTTATGATAATGAATGTCAAGACATGCTGTTGG
Organism: Oxylabes madagascariensis; assembly: GCA_013400675.1. Lineage (NCBI taxonomy): Eukaryota > Metazoa > Chordata > Aves > Passeriformes > Timaliidae > Oxylabes > Oxylabes madagascariensis. The sequence goes on along the minus strand of VYZR01098205.1, from coordinate 10,325 downwards.
AAGCAAGCCTGTGTCTGTATTCATGGTGCGTAGCCATGTATTGATTTTTATGGTGACATTGTAGCTGAAATTTTTAGAGAGGCATTCATTTTCTCATTAATATGCAGGTTGGATAGTGGCTAACAATAGTTTAGTTTAAGAAAAATCTATGTCAGCCATTAAAAGAGCTACCAGACACTGAATGCTAATTTTTCTCCTTTACTTTAGGATTTCCTTTGGTATGTTTTTTCTTTTTGGAAGAAACAACAGAAACTTGCATATGAGCAACCTAAATCTTGAGCTGAAAATGTTAAATAATTTTGTTTGTATGCAAGACATCTGACATACTGTACAAGTCTGCTACTTAATTACCCCCTGTGGATTTGCAATCTTTTTCTAGCAAAATCACCCTTCCATGAGACATTTTTCCTGCCTCTTGCCTTTCCCTTTCATAATTCACTGTTTCAAATTCTCTCCTTTTTACCTAACTTAAGACATCCAGACTGGACAGTATGCAGCATGTGCTCCAAAGCAAGGACATGATTTTCTCTCCACTTTATTCTTCCTTAGTATTTAAACTATCCATACCAAAGTACTATTAGTTAAAAGAATAATATTAATTTGCATCCCTAGCTTTACAGTTCTGTTGTGTTTTCTGTATCTCCACCCTCATAGGGTTTTCTCTTGAAGGCTATCTTTGTGCAAGGATATTTGTGATACTGAATTATTCAAAATAAATGTATACAGCAGATCAGAGAGAGTACAATTTTGATATTCATACCCTTTAAAGAGAGTGTTAGTGTTCTCTAACTAAGGGATCTTCCAGGAATAAAAATTGCTGTTAATGACACCAAAATTGTATAGTATACTCTTCACCTGCACGTGTCTGTACTGATTACAGAGGAGTTTGGGATCACTATCGTAATGCACAGGGAGAGGTCGTGGAACAGGAATGTGAAACTGCTCTCTGAACATGACACTAAGTGCCAGTCACTGGCATATGCTCCAGCCCCCTGCTCCCTAAAACATTTGGCCTCCCAAGAAAGGACAGTAAGTTAAAAACAGAAGACAAACATCACTCTTACCACAGGTTTGTTGCCAGAAAACTGTGGCAAAGGGCACTGAGTGGTGTTCTCCCATTCCCAGTAGTGATCTTTACAGTAAGTGACATTGTGAAGCAGCAGGCTCTTGGGTGTCTGACCTCGGACGAGCTGACTTAAAACAAAAATGTTCGTCAATGATATGCTTCTTTCCAAGGTTTCTGTGTCTCTCTAGGTTTTGCAGTAGTAACTGAATGCCAGTTCTGTGATAAATCAAAGTTTGAGAATTGGCCATTTCAAACCTGTTCTGCTCTCCTGTTCAAATTACCTTTCCTTTCGTTTTGCAGTGAATTTTTGACGAAAGGCGAGAAGTGTCCTATAGTATTGGTATCCATCAGTGCAGCTGAAGTGGAGAGAGCCCTTGCATAGAATTATGTACTGTTTGTGGCAAAATTTGATTTCCAAGTTCTTTGGAATAAGCTCTTTGACCTCCTCTGTATTTGAGCATCTGGTAGTGTTTAGTAAAGTGATAAAATTTAATAGTGACAGACCTTCTCTTTCCTGCTTTCTAAATGTATTTTTAAAAGCTATGAATAAAGTTGGAGGAGTGTAATTAGGTATATACTCTCTAAACATACTAAATTCTAGCTTACTTCTGAGAATGTTAATAATGTGAATTTTTAAAAATATATCAATCCTGACTGCTCAGTTTAAATGGGTTTCACCTGGTGTTGAGTATGGGCAGAAAAAGAAGATTTTTATGGGGAAACTCTGTTTGTTTCATGTTGTTTCTCTGTATTTTCCCTTCCGTACTTAGTTTGGCTCTGCCGCCTGTTCAGACAGAAAGAAAAGGTGTTAGTTTTGAGTGAGGCTTGTTCGGCCACCTGGGAAGGAGGAAGAAGTGGGAGGTGAATAAAACCTTGGGGTTTGACTTTTTTCATTAGCAGGGTAGTGGTATGGATGTTCTGGGGTGGGAGGAAGCTCTGTGGCAGTGCACTCCCAGCCAGGAGTGAGCAGAGTGCTCTTTGAATGGTATTGCCGGGGCTCTTCAGCCAGTGCCCCGGTTTTGGGGCAGTCTCTGGCTGAGTACTACTGATCAGCTGGCTAGACAGAGGGAGCTTACAAAGCTGAAGGTTTTAAAGGGTTCATTGTCATTGTTTTAAGTTAGATTCTAAAAGTTTTGCCAGAGAGGGATGTGAGGGGGGCATTTTAATCAGGCCAGGATAAAGTTTATAGCATTTGCTTGCAGCTCTGCCTCTGTAAAGTGGGATAATTAATTGGACCAACTTTAAGAACACTCAAAGCCAAACTGGATGTGCCAATTCTCAAACCACAAGGAAAGAGGTGAGAAAAGTAACACACCACAAACCATTGTACTGGCCTGTTCCCTGCATTATGATGACAGTATCCATGTACCTCCAGAGAACAGGCACATGCACACACTGCTGTGGGCTAGGAAGTTCCACTCTGTCAAAGAATCGTGGTCTGTACATACTTTAGTGGTGGGCAATAGCATCTGAATATTTTATGAAATAGCCATAAAAAGTGTATTATGATCACAAGGACAGGCTAATAGGGTTTTCAGCAACCTGGCCTAGTAGGGGGTGTTCCTTCCCATGGCAGGAGGGTTGGAACTAGATGGTCATTAATGTTCTTTCCAACACAAACCATTTTGTGATTCTGTGAACACAAAATGACTGTCCTCGGATCTGAAGAGCTTATCTACAGCTTGTGGCCATGTGCACACAAGCTAGCCTGCAGGAAAAGATCTACGGACCAAAGCAATCTTTGTTGAGGGCCCCTCACTGGACATGATTGAGGGCTCCCTAGGGCTTAGGACTGGGTCTGGCTTGGTCCCGTGAATGGATCAGTCGTTAGCTCTCGGAATGAAGCAATGTGTTC
>VYZR01098203.1:0-20924 GCA_013400675.1 Oxylabes madagascariensis | reverse complement strand
TATATATATATATTAGCTTAGGCAAGAGATCCACAGGTTTCAGGTAGAGGAAAGGCATGACTTAAGTAGACAATAAAACTTGCACAAACAGTAAATAATCTGCCAAACAGAGTAGGCAGATAGCAAGGTCAAATCCTGTTTCTGTTGCTGGTGATTTCCAGTATTGTCATTAGACTTAAATCCATCAAATCATCTGTTAATTTGTGGAAACTGTGTAATTTTCCTTTTGTAAAATACTGAAATATTTCCAAATAATGTGCTAAGTTCTAGTAGTGGGAAAATCCCAGAGGAGGCTGAACTGTTTGTTGGGACACAGACTTTGGGCAGTTTTATACTGCTGTTCTTGTCACAGGCCCTGGTTTGCTTCCTTTCCTTACCTACCTGCTTTTTCTACATTTCTTTTCTTGGTTTAAGGTGAAGGTGGAAAGACATGTTTCTTTACATGGTAATTATGTGTAATTAAAGGATTATGGGTTGTGTGTACGTGTGGGTTACATGGAAACTCTTAGGCTGCATGTACTCCACCATAGCTGAGAGCAACCTCCTGTCTAAACTAATGTGCTGTCTTCCTCCTGTACAGCTCAAAATCAAAGTAGGTGGTAGAAGAAATCAATTCCTTATAAATCTCAGAGGAGGGATTAATTGTTGTTTTCTGTCCAGAATGTAGTACCTGAGGGCCCCAGCCTAAAATACATGGATAACTGATAACCTGCCCCAAAACTCTTGCTTGTCTGTACTTCTAAGCTCCCTCCAAGTATAACAAGATGTAAATGAAAAAACACAAAAACCTTTGTGTCCCAGTTAACCTTTAAAATAGAAATGTGAAAAATGTTGTTTTCCTAACGTGCACTTTGTGTCCCTTTTCTGCAGTTTTTCGGCAGGTTGTGTAGCATTACCAGCTCTAATCAATATCAAGGCAGTTATTGAGCAAAGGCAGTGCACAGGGGTTTGGAACCAGAAGGACGAACTCCCGGTGAGTGGGTGCTGAGCAACCCCTGGAGCAGATTTCTGATGGCAAATGCTGTTCTCAGGTTTCTTTTGTGCTGCATGTTATGGGATGTTTTACATGGCCACCACCTCCAGCAGCTCTGGGCCTTGGGGTTCTGTGCTGCACAGGGCCCTGGGGCCCGCAGACACCCCCACACACCCAGACACTGACCCAACCAGCCACACAGGCTGCCCCAGACACAGCACTGCCCTCAGCAGCTCCCACACAGGACTCACCTAAAACATAACTACAGACAGCCAAGATCCTTCCTTCTCCTTGGCTGGAAATGATTGACGTTCACCAGTGAAAGCACAGACTCCAGATTCACAGACAAACAAACATGTGCTCGTGGATCCTCGATTACAGCCCTCCTAGGCCCTTTCACACCCTTTTCCAGCTGTTCCTCCACAGTCTCCTTCCCCTACACTTTCCTATTACAGTTTATATATAGTTCTACTGACCCCCTCTCCTCAGAGACCCTCAGGTTTAGATTTGTATCTGTTGCAAAGTCCAGGTTTGGTTGCAGTTTCTTGATGACCTGTCAAGGTTGTTTCTTGTTACTAGCTGCATTATTTTTGTCCATCGGGTTTGTACCTCTCAGTTTTGTTTGTTGCTCCCCCTTTCACTTGCAATCCCCTTTTGCATTGAAAAGGTCTTTGATAAATGACCTTAAAGAAACTGATGCTCTCACCTTCCACTTACCCAGAGATGTTTCTGTATAACTGGAAAGAAAATGGATCCCACAGAGAAACATTCACTCCCCCTGGCTAGGCTTGAGCTCAGTCCAGGGCTTGCTTTGCACAGGCTCTTTATCAGGCAGACAGGAGATGAAAGAATTAGTGCTGCATCTGGGGACACGGGAATTGGGATCCAGTGCATTATGCTTCCAGCACATCTCATTTGTATCAGTGGAAATGAAGCTCAGTTGTTATGAAACCCCAGTTTCCCTTTATAGCTCTTACTGAGTGTGTGCAGCTCTCCAGTGACCTGCTCCTGATTTGGAAAGGAAACTTATTTAGTGCAAACTGGGCATGAACTGAGTTAGCCTCTTTGACTGCAGCTGGCAGAGATTCATTTATAGAGTAAGGATGAGTGTTGAGTTTTCTCCCAGCTGTGTTTTCTGTAATGCTGAGAGTGTAACCTCTGAGTGTGACAGATTCTTGCCTTGCTGTCCAGGGAGGAATGAATAGCTAGGGAGCATTTGGAAAAAGATTGCTGTCTGATGCAAATCATTTAATAATACACATGTGTCTCCTTGCATGTTCTAAACTGAAGGGTCTCTAGTGTGTTCTGCTAAGGCAGTATGGGGGTGGGAAACCTTATTTTCATTGTGCAGAGACAGATTAAGTAGCAGATTAAGACATGAAAAGGTCACATTGTCAGGTTTTGGTGAAGGTTAAACCTTTGGAACAGAGGACTGGTCAGAGACGGGTGCTTTAGGTACATAAGGTGCAATTTTTGCAGTTCTCAGTTAATTACTGAAGTCACAGACCTCTTCTTCTCTATTATACGTCCCTTTCGGAAATAATTTTGTCCTCATGGCAAGAGTTGTGCTGCACAAGTATCTTCTGTGTTGGTACTGAAAATCAGTGGTTGTGATAAACTTTATTATTCACATGACGTGAAGGTGTTGGCAGAGCATTTCAAGAAGCTGTAGAATGTGAATATAGTCAATCCAAGAGTTTTTCTCTTTTTTAGTTTCCCCCTAAAATCAAATCTATAAACTACTTTTTATTTCCTAGCCAGTGATTTCCAGAAAGTCTTAATGGGTCACCAGCTCACTTTTCCTGCCAGGGCATAGATCTGCAAAAAAATTTGCACTTGTCCCTTGGCAGAATATGCTGTTTTGTTGTTACTCCCCATCCCCAACATAAATCACCATTTTAAGATCACAATTAAGTATTTTTGGCTGGGAAATTGTCAGACATCCACACGATGGATTTTGTTGCTTTCACAGCTGAATTGTGAAATCTGTTAAGTTAATGACCTAAAGGGTTATTGTCTGGAAATGTAATTTCCCCAGATAAATTTTTATGTTAATTCCTTTCACAGATTGAAGTGGACCTCGGTAAAAAGTGCTGGTATCATTCAATATTTGCCTGTCCCATTCTTCGTCAGCAAACAACAGATAATAATCCACCTATGAAATTAGTCTGTGGTCATATTATATCCAGAGATGCTTTGAATAAAATGTTTAATGGCAGCAAGTAAGTACCATTCTTTTATTTCAAACAACATACAGACAAGGACACATCTTAAGACTAGAATACTGTTTTTTTTGGGAAAACTGAGTGCATGATTATGTGATTGGTGGAAGCTTGTTAATCTTGGAGAATGGTTTGAAAGCTGGATAAGATGGGTTGATGCACTGAAGAAAAGCATAATGAACTCTCTGATGTTGTTGAAAGTGAGCTTGCGTGAAGGAATGCAGTGAACAGAGTAATTTTTCACATTGTAACCACCATTGTGTTGTCTTAAATTCAAACTGGAAGGCTTTTCACACACAGTTTTACTTGGGAGCAAGATTAGTAATGCATGAAAAATCTCTTGAAAAATAAAATTAAACCTCTGGGGGATATATGGCTTAGTAATTGAGCAAGGAGGGGAATTATAACTGTGGAAATATTCCTTCTTAGCTATCGGTGGGGTGCTTCAGGCTTTTGGGAAGCAGGAAATGGGAGAGAGAAATCTGTACAGATTTTCTTGAGGAAGAACAGTGGTTATTTGGATTGAATATATACAGCTTCTGTGGAGGCTGTCAGCTTAATTTAGAGCTGTAAGTCATTCTGGGAAATCCAGTGTGAAAATAAGTGAGGCTATGAATGAAAATGTCAAGTGATGTTTGCATTCTGTGCCCTGTTTGAAAAGCCTTAAGGGATGCCTTTGTGGGTGACTTTGGGTGACTTTAGCCATTTTAAGCTGTAAACTTTGCTGCTGCATCATTCCTGTCCCTGATCACTCATTGCTGGTGCTTTCATTGATCAGTTTTATTGACAGCACAGCTCTGACAATATTAACTGTGCAGGGGTGGGTGGGGGGAGAAGGTAAAATGCCCAAACGTAGGAGATGGGGAGTAAAACAGATCAGTGCTTCAAAAAAGAGGCAATTTCTTCAAAAAGAAGAAATATTATAAATAGGTGGGATTGTATGAGTGGAGACCTCAACAGGGGTCAGTGAGGTGAGTCATAGCCTGCAGGAGCTGATCTAAATGGTTGGAAAATCACAGCATTTTGGGAAGCAGACGCTAAAATGAACTGGATATTGAGGAAGCCACAGTGAAAGCTGCCAGCTGATTTAAAATGACTGCAAGGCCAGGCTGGATGGGGCTCCAGGCAGCCTGGTCTAGTGGAAAGTGTCCCTGCCCATGGCAGCAGAGTTGGAATGAGATGGTCCTTATGGTCCCTTCCAACCCAAAGCGCAACAAGCAAATCCAGAAGTAGAAATAATAACTACAGAGAAATTGCTCTTTATGATAATCTAATAATTCGAGGGCTTGTGGGTGAAAGGTGAAGAGACTACAACTAGAAGGAAAAGCATGGTAAGTTCTCTCAGCTAAAGGTGACTTTTAATGGAACCAAGTGTTGTGGCTTAAGAATGCAGTTGTTTCTTGCTACAGGGGCGAAAGTCAATACCTTTAAAGTTGTGTTGTCACACATTGCCCCAATTCTAACACATTGTCTTTGTCCCCAGATTAAAATGCCCCTATTGTCCAATGGAACAGAGCCCTGGAGATGCCAAACAGATATTTTTCTGAAGAAAAGTTTCATTATGCAGTTTGTAAGTGACACTCTGGATTTCAGGTGCATTTCAGGAGAGTTAAAACACACTTGTACCCTTTTATGCAGCAGACTGAGGACTCCTATGTTTGTATAAGCTAATGCTACAGAAACTCTGCCAACATTTAGTATATACATACCAAGTGGAAATGCTACAGAAATATTATTACCATAGGGCTTTACTCTACTCTTGGTCTCCATACCTGATCAAGTTACTACACCAGCAGTTGTCATTCAATGCAGGTTTTTGTACTTAATTATATGGTGACTTTTTACTTTTTAAAAGCAGAAATTGATCACCCCCATTTGTTTAATATTCTTCCTGCTATTATTCTATCATTTTATTGATAACTGTCATCTTAGAGAATGTTTGTGGACAAAGTTTTATTTCCTGTAATGTGTACATAATTAAAGGTAAATACTTCAGAAAAAAAAAGTTTGATAAATTGAATAGTCGTTATAAAACTAATTTGTATTTTTTTTGCTGAAAATGCTGTGATATATTCTGAGTTTTTCTTTCAAACATTTTTTCAACTTTTACATAGAATTCAAAGTAAATGCGCATATATATAAAGTATATAAAATATATAGCCCCAAGGGGCTACCTGTTGAAATCCATCACTAATTTATAAGGGTGATGTGTGGCTAAACTACTACTGGGGCTGAGAGGGAATAGGAAATCCTGTTCCTCTGGTTTCATGATCGAGAAATGTTTGTGTAAGAGAACATTCAATAAATTCTGAAGTGGAAATGCATTTAGTCGATGACATTTGCTCTCTGGCCTTTGTAGTCATGTTCTTTGAACTTTGTATTCAGGATTAGGCTATAAATGTCATGTTGCTGTATAGTTTAATAGTCATTATAGTATGCTATTTATAAACAGTTATCAAAACCAAATAAATTGTAGAAGTATTCATTGTTAAATGGGGGGAAAGCATGTTCTGATGCAATCTACTGATCACAACTCTGCACTTGGCAGAACTGGGCCCTACATCATATATTAGGAGGTAGCAAGTTTTCTGTAGCTTGAGAACACTTTGCTTCTAGCCTTGTTTTTGTAGTAGAATATTACTGCCATTGCCACTTTCTCTGCTAAATTTGTCATATTGTTGACTAGGTAAATTTGTACTCATAACGGACATGTAGATCACGGCAGTTAAATCTTTTTTAGTGTGCATATATTTGTATTTATTGCACTGTCCTATAGTAGGGCAAGCAGCCATAAGGCATGCAAAGCTACATGTAAAATTATATTTCTGTATTGTGTAGTTAAAAAACAACAACCAACCAACCCCAAGCTTGTCTGGTTGAACACTGACACACTGGTTGAATGCACTAGCACAATGCACTACAGAGAAGACCGTCTTTGGGAAATCTACACCTTTTGCATTTGTCTGTCACCTGACTGGAGAGACTTGAGTCGGACTCTTATGGGATCAGTGACAATGGACAAACCTACAGAGACATTATAAAGTGAGGAGCAAGTCAAGGCACACAAATTTTAAACTTCTGATGTGTTTGATACATGTGAAAAAATACAGGTGTGTGATTTTCTGCAAAACTTACATTGTATTCACACTGAGCTCTAAACAGCCGCGTTACCAAGTGGTCAAATCAACAATAAACGGGTGAGGATATTATTTTCCATGTAGGTTTCCTAGTCTTGCTGAAATTGCTTTTAATATTTTCTTTTGACTGGAATTGCTTAATGCTTTGGATCTATATGAAATGGCATATGAAGTAATTAAAAACCCAGCCAATAATAACAAACCCCCACACAACCAGCCTGAAGTATGAGTGCTGCATTTTTCTCTGTTACACTGGTGGTGTTTTAGCACTGGTGTTAACACCAGTAAATGTTGATAGCTTAGAGCCCAAGGATGGAACAGTTATTAAATGGAAATAGGGTACAAATTCACCTTGGTTAATAAATATCACCTTATGGATCCATAGCTAATTCAAAAAACTCTGTTTTCACCAGATCATTGCCATTCTTTCCCCATTTGCCTGTACATTGACTGAAAAATCCTTGCCTGCAGTTGTGCAGCTCCACCAACAGATGATGCTCGTGGTTCAGTACTGGGACTGTGTGTGCTCACCCTAACCCGAGACTGTGCTGGGCATTTGGGAAGCAGTTCTGCAGTTTGGTTGGCACAAATAATCCAGTTTGCTGTGAAGTGATGTAGGTTCTCTGCCTGCTATGCTCTGGTAACTGGAGAACGTGCTTGCAGGGGAAAAGTGAATAAAACTGTGGCTTCCATACTTACAGTTGGCATCTGATATGTGTGCACTGTCCCTGACGGGGTAGGAATATCCACAGTAAAAAAGTTATTTGATTTTGAAGCTCTGGTGGTATCTGAGATGTGTCTCCATTATGTTTTGGACCAGATTGTGAAGCCTTGAACTAGTCCTCAAAGCAGCCCTGTGTGTCCCAAGTGCCTTTCAGTGCTGCAGGATGGGAGTGAAGACTCTCAGAGTGTTTGTATCTGCATCCAGGTCACCGTGCCACTCCTTGGACTCTGCTGGGCTTGCAGCTGGTGCTTCTCCCCTTTGCAAACAGCCAGAACAGCAGCTCTGAACAAATGTACTCGTTAGTGGTGTGGATGGGCATCAAGTCAAGAATTTTTTGACCGTGCTTACATCAAGTTTAACTTACGGGTGCTCTGAAAGTAATGGAAGTTTATAAACTTGATTTTCATAGCAGCAGCTTGTTCATAGTGTCAGTTCAATGTCTATTAATAGAATTGAATTTTAATTTTTATGAATGCCTTAAATAGGAAATGTATTGCAATGTATTCTTGTGGTATTTCAGGTCTGACTTGTGTTATAAAGCATTATCAAAATTGCAGAAGAGTAGGAAAGGAAAGTAGCACATAGCCTTTTTAAACTTCAAAGGTATTATTCATTTTTGCTTGTCATTTACGCAAAGTTCATGTCCTCACCTCCTGTTAGTACTCTGGGTGTTCGTCTGCTCTCTGAAGTATTTTTTAATTAAGTCTTTTCCTGCTGTGACCTCAGCACTGCACATCACAGCTGGGCATGGATGAACTAACAAATCTTCCCTCCTAAAAGCAGTGTTCCTCTATAGAAACACTGTATTGATTTCAGTCTCTTCTCTGTGAGTTTAATTAAACGTGTGGAGAAGCAGGAGTGGATGCTGTGTGTTACCAGTAATGAGTCAGAGCGTCTGATCTCTGTTAGCTTAGACCTGTCTCCATCCTGTTGCTTTGAATCTTTCTTCTTGTCACTTTACAGGATGGCTGCTGCTAAAATTCAAGGTTGAGGTTACTTATCACTCGGAGCCAACTTGCCAAGTTAAGGGCAGTAAGTTTGGGTTAGATTTTCCTTGCAAGGTTTATTTGCCCACTGCAAGATACAGTTTGTCTTTCTGTGCTTATCACTTTAGAGGTTGATTTGTCTCTTGGGTAGGGAGCAGTAACATGGTCCTTAATCCATCCCAAGCCTTGCTCCTTTCCTTTTGTGAATAGGAGACTGAGGTGTAGGGAAAGAAGCTTTTGGAACAAGAGATTGAAAAAAAAAGAGTCTGGCAGCAATGATTTGTAGTGAGTAAAGCTGTAATGTGGTGTTACATCACTACTCTGAATTTAATTCAAGCCTTAATATGTAAAAAGGAGGAGTGGTTTACAAAAATGTGCGTATGTGAGAGAAGAGTGACTTAATCTTTCTTTATGACTTCAAGTTTGCATTAAATTAGCAGCCCTGTGGAGAAACACAGGAAGTGGAGCTGTTTAGAGCATCCTATAAGCTTTTACTGAGTCCTACTGGGTCTGTTTGTAGGAACTGGTGTTTCAGATCACACTAACTTGTACTAATTTTTACAGGACAGCTGTATCTGTGTATTCAAATGCAAAAGCCCTGGAAGTGTTTCCCAGTTCCTATTCCACTTCAGAACTTTCCACTCTCTAGAGGATGTTTTAAAACAGCAGTGCTGAAGCTGGTGGGGGCTGTGTCCTGGGCTGCAGTGAGCAAACCCTCCCTGAGTTCAGCCTTTAAAAGGAGATCCCCTTTTCTCCTGCATTTCCTCTGCCTCGTGTTTATTTTCAAACCTGGTGACACTGTTGTTGGTTTCTTTCTCCTTACTAAGTGTCAGGTTATAGCTAGGACTTTTCCTTTGGCTAGAGAAAAAAGTGAATGGGGAAGGTGCAAATAATGTTTCAGTTCAAGTCTTGAGCATCATCCATGAGACATTTGCCCGAGGGGAGAGGAAATAAATATATGAATGTAGCTATTTTGACTGACAATTCTTTCCCCTCAGAACTGAGAGCAAATCCATTATTTTCCAAGGTTTCTAAGTTACACAGGAAGTTTCCAGGAATGTGGAACAAAACCAGATGCGGTTGATCTCCCATGACAAAAAATTACATGAATTCAATTTATTCAGCACAGTTCAGGATCGGAGTCTGGTGATGGATGGGTTGTACTGACCCTGCATGTCAAGCAGATTTGATGTCAGATTAATCAGAAAGAAGAAACCTACTTACAGGAAGGCTGTATTTCACTGCCTATTTATAGTTCTCCCAGAGGTTTCTGTACTTTTTTCCCTGCCTTAATTTGCTTTTCTGTGTTGAGTGCTGCAGAAGCAGCAGCACGGGGTTTGTTTTGGGGGTGGCTTCCAAGCACTTGCACAAAATGCACCACAGAATTAGTCTGAGGAGTCTGGGAGGAATTTGCTTTCCTGTGACAGGTCATCTGTCAAATACAGGCTTGGACAAAGTGACTGTAACTGACCAGTCCAGTTACTGGCTCTGGTGGGGTCATCTTGGCTGTATTATGCATCTGGAGTTTATTTATTAAAATCCTTCCTCACTCAGAAAAGTTCACTGAATAAGTGAAGCTCTGTATGGGGTAAAAGCAGGGGGTCTATCAACAAATTCTGGATGGTCTGTGTTCTGGGGGCATCTGATGCCTTCCTTATCTTCATAGGCTTTCAGCGACTATCTTGTACCCTTTTCTTCCTTGATTAGTTGAGGTTATGCTTAAATTGTGCAACAGCTCTTGCTCTCCCCACCATTGAGTGTTAACTCCTGGGTTGTCTTTAGCCCGTCAGATTCTGAGTTATGAGCTACTGCGTTATTAGCTTGGAGTAGGTGTGCAATTAGGTAACCCTCGACCTCTGAACAAACGCATTCTTTCCACTCCTTGAAAGTTATTCTCTGTGCCAGACTCCAGTTTGTCAGCCTGTAACAGCTTCCAGCCTTTGCCTCTGCACCCTGCTCAGTCAGCTCACTGTGGAACTAGAACCCCTTCCATGTGCTGTAACCAAAAGCTGTCAGATCTGTAGGGCCTGTCCAGCAACAGCTTCCTGCATGCACAAACAGCGCCCTTGAGCTGCTTCTCTGCACACCAGCTCAGCCACTCCTCTTTTTATTAGTGCAAGCAGCAGTCTAGGCTCCTTGCCCAGATATTGCCACTCAACCACAAACCCAGCCAGTTTGCCCTGAACTTGCATGATTTGCTAGAGGTTATGATTTGCTGATTGTGCTTGCAGGGCTGGAGTTGCTCTTGGCACTTTCCCTTCTCACTGCTGCACTGATACTTGCAATTGCTTCTTAACATTTTAGAGTAAAAGATGCAGTTTTGGTTTTGCCTCCTACTGGTACCTTATTAGTAGGGGTGCAAAGGTCTTCTAAAGAAAATCCAGATTGTAAGTGGATTATAAAGAATATCGTTCCTCAGCTCTACCTGTTGGTGGAAAACAGGCTCTTTTGAGCCATAGGTTTAAGTCCAAGGTGCAGTGCTGGGTGCAGCTGAGCTGAGCTGGAACACAAGCTGAACAAGGGACTCTGTGGGAGGAAAAGCTGGCAAAGGAAAGTCACTGTTGCTTTGGAGAGCTGTGCTGGGTCACTGCCTCTGCTGGAGGGTTCTGTGGTGAAGTCAGTCATTTTTGGGGTATTCAGTGAGAAACTGGGGCAGTGACTACAACAGGCTTTGTTTTGGTGCTCACCCCAAGCTGTTCTGGTCTTCTCAGCCTTCTGATCTGCTGCAGAGAGGATTTTGCTGCTTTTGCAGCAAAGATGAAACCAGAGCAGTTCAGTGCAGTGCATTGGGTGTATTTGTAAAACATACTAAAATTTAAGGAGCTCAGTGATTTAAGGAGCTTGTGTAAGAAGAGACAGAAGAACAAGTTTTACCTGCTGGGTATCTTGGGATGGACAGCAGTCCACGAACATGTAGGATCTCACTGAAAATCCACAGGTGGAGAGCTGGATTTGCTTTTCAACTCCCTTCCCTTATAGGCTTATGCTAAATCATGTTATCTGTTACAGGGGTACTAGAGGTCAAAAATGGGAAGATTCCACTGTGCAGTGGATTTGGGGCTGTGTTCAGGGGGGTAATTACCACTGTCAGTGTTGTAATTCCTTTTTAGAAGTTGATTTCCTGTGCAAGTGAAAGACTGCAGAACAGCACCAACAAACAAACCCAACAAAATGATGAAAAAACCCAAATCGAAAGATTTCCTACTCCCAGTTCTTCACTGCATCCATCTTGTCGGGCTCAATATTGCTTCAGGACTGGGATCTTAGTGCAGCACTGTGGAGCATCACTATTAGTAATGTCAGGTAATAATGCCCAAATATATGTCTTTTTTATTGGTTGGGGTTTTATTTTTCTCTGTTTCTCCTACACTAGGATTCCCTGCAGTAGTGAGGAATTTTTTGTACCTGTGTTCATCTTACTGAAATGCTTTTTAAAATTTAAATACCCATGTCCTGTTTCTCCCCACAGGATTGTCCTCTGTAAGCTCTCAAGCAGTAGAACAGGCAATAAATAATTCAGCTCTGGGTCAGGACATAGTAATTTAATTTGGAAGAATAACAAATCTTACAGGTATTGCAATACAGAAGAATGCTTTTGCTCAGTTTTCTGAACAGCTTTCTGTTCAATGTTCATACATTTAATTTTGCTGTGTGCCACATGCCACATTCAACGACATTGAATAGAGAAAATACATTTTCAAGGCAATGCTTCCCATGCATAACACATGGCCTTTTGTTGAGAAAGAGCCCCTGATGCTGCAGTCAGATCATTGCACCTCCTTGGTACAAAATCATGGGAAAGAGCTGGAGTGGGAGGGGAAGGTCACTCTGAAATTGTGAAGATGATTTGCTGGAAGATATCCAGGCAGTGACTGTAACAGGGATCCTTCTTTTGCACTGTGTCCTGGTTATCCCGTGCCTCCCAAAGCAGCCAGAACATCCCCCTCTCCCCTGAGGGACAGGGCGGTGGTTTCAGGCCAGAGGTGCATCTAGAGGTGAGCCCTACGTCAATGGAGCACGATGGTGATGGCCAAGAGCTGGAGGAGCAGGAGACAGAGGCTTGCCACGTGGATCCAGAGGAAGATGAGACAGAAGTGATCCATGTCTTCCTGCATTCTGTTGTCTGCAGGAACAGAGAAGAGGGAAGGTCCACCAGGTGCCCACAGCTGGTGTCACAGCCACTTCTGGTGGGGCCAAGGGAGCTGCCCAGGGCCTTGCCTGGTGTGCCTGAGGCAGAGAGCTTCCCCTGGGCCTGCAGTGATGTTCTACTGCTGTCAGCATTTTCCTGGGAACTGAAGGGAGGACACGTGGCCAAAGGTTTTCCTGTGTCCTCTGATGGGGCTCAAAGGAGACCTGGGACCTGAGGCTCTACCTTCCCTTCCCCTGTTGCTGGTGTGCCCCGGCATGGGACATGCTCATGCTTTTTACATCATCCTTAGCCTTTACTGTGTGGGATGATACAGTAGAATTTAATCCTTCCAGCTCTGCTAAAGCTGTATGGATTTTCACTCTCCCCCTACCCCAAAATGCCTGCAGGATCCCCCTTGGCATCAGTGGACCAGGGTCTAGCTCTTCCCCTCTCCCTCCCTGCATCCAGGCTACCTGGATCTGGTGTCTTCAGGCAGGAGTCCTCAGTTATGCCACCCTTGGTGGTGGGCCCACGTGTGGTGGGTGCCACTGTGGTGGTGCCTGTAAGTGAAATGGATGAATTCAGCATGTAGGGAAATATAATGAAACAGATCTCTCCTGCCTTTCTCCCCTTCTGCCTGTGCACAGCTGTTCCTGTGCACAGCAAAGGCCTCAGCTTAGGGGGACTTCATAGAGCCGAGTTTGGATGGGGTCTCCCCAAAAAGGGTCTCCCAAGAGCCAAGAGGGAGCTGCAGCCTCCTTATTTCTCCATCCTCACAAAGCCTGAGCCCCCTGAGCTTGGCAGTTCTTTTGGGACCTGCGTGTGCTGAGGAAGGAGGGGCTGGTGGTGGAGTTTGTTTTATCTTCNCAGGGCAGCCTGCAGGAGAGAAATCCTTGCTGGAACCACTTGGGAAGAGTCAAAGGGTTCTCTGAGGAAACCTCCCTCCCTGTCCATGGGCTGGAAGTACAAATGGAAAGGGAGGGCCACGCTGTCTGGATGACGAGAAGGTTTTCTTGGAGTCCTTGCTGGGATGGTGCATGGAGGGTGCTCAGCAATCAGCCCCCCGGGATTTAAAGATGGGTGCTGCCCTTCCCGTGCCTTCTCTGGGACATTGCACCCTCCCAGCTTCTCTGAAGTGACTCCCTTTGCACTTCTTGCAAAGCCTCTTTTTCCCCACCCTTCTCCCTCCCCTCCAGAGCCACTCATGGGATCAATCTCCCTTCGCAGTGCAGGTGGTGCTGCAGCCAGCCCTGTGGCTGCCCTTTGCTGGCTGAGGCGATGCTGCCTTTCCTTCCAAAGTGGCTGAGCACACCTCAAAGTCATCCTTTTTGCTTTGCATGTTACCCTCTTAATTATTTAACCCAGTGTCTTGGATTCAGTGGAAGGGTTTTGCTTGCCCCTCCCGGCGAAGGGGCTGCACGAGCCCGTGTCCGTACTCACAGAGTGCCAGAGTGAGCAGCAGGAGCAGGGCAGGAGACGTGTCCATCTTCTCCTGGGCTGCCTGTCCTTGGGGCTGGCGCAGCACAGCTGAGATGATCTTTGTCACTTGGCTTGGGCGGCTGTGTCGCTCTTTGGGGAGGATGTGATGTCATCAGGACCCCAATAGCAGGATGCATTCAGTTCAAGTCCGGAATCTGGGTCCCTTTAACCTCATCATTTCTTCGAAGGGCCTCAAAGATTTTTTCTGGATGACTTCCCTCGAGGCCCAGAGTGATGCTGCTGATGGCTGAGGTAGGATCAGCCACCACAGTCTGCTGTTCCCTCCCCACAGCTTCTGTGCAGAAGACACAGACCAGCCCCATCCTCTGGTGCAGGCCCTAGAATGCTTTTCTTGCCAGGGGTTCTGCCTCGTTCTCTTGAGTACATTCATGGAGTGCCATGTGCATGGCAGAGCCCACAGTAACACAGATGTTCATGGTGTAGATCCACGTGTATTTTTTATCTCCAAACACAGATTTCTGGCGCACAGATGGGTACTTCTGTATTGTTCTTGTTGCACTTCTTTGTTCAGTTTTTTGTTATTGCTCAGCAAAAGCCTTTTCATGCAAGGTAGTTGGTCTAGGAGCTGAAACCTGTTGAGACTGCCCCTTGCACAAGTGAGTGTTTTGCCTTTTCTTTGTTTTTAAAACTGTTAGTTCTCTTCTTTAACCACAGGGTCTTCTGCTCTTCAAAAAAACCCTTTTATGCTTCACCAGAGAGGGCCGTTGCTGCTGCCTCCAGGTGACCACTTGCACATGGGGATGGCTGATGCTTCCTGGAGCTTTGCACGCATAGAAAGAAGCATTTCACCAGAGTCCAAGGGGCTGGCCTGGCGTTTGATTGATTTCTCTCTTCTTGACTTTCTTGTTGACTGCTTTTCTGTGTGAGGGTTTTTTTGGTTTTTTTTTGTTTTTATTACACCTTTGCAAAGAAGCTCCTTTTCTCCCTTGGTCTGTCAGAAACCAGGTGCTGCTGAGTTTGATGTCATTGCTATTGGGGCTGCTACTCAGATCATGAGATGACCCAGCCATCTTCTCCTGGGGTGTCTGTCCTTGGGGCTGGTGCAGCACAGCTGAGATGATCTTTGTGACTTGGCTTAGGAGGCTGTGCTGCTCTTTGGAGGGATGTGGTGTCATCAGGACCCTCCTGGGTAAAGTGGATATGCTTGGCATCTGTGGCAAAACATTAAGGAAAAAAAAGAATTTCTGAAGAAATTAGTTTCTAGTCCAGAATTTGTGATTTGCTTATTGTTTGTTTTATCTCCTTGTGGTTCTTTTGTCTCACCACAGATTTCTTCCGTCCTGCCCCACATCATGTGCTCCAGTGGAGAGAGCCCTTGCTGCTGCCTTGGGTGACCACTAGCACAGGGGGATGAGTGATGTTTCCTGCATCTTTGCACACCCAGGCTTTCCTGTTGATTATCTTTGTGTTAGTTTTTTTTGTTTAATTTTTTTTCTTTTTTTTTACTAACCCTTTGCCAAGAAGCCTCTTGATTCCTGGGCCTGCCAGAGTTACAGGTGCCACTGTTTGTGCTGCTACTGACAGCTGAAAATGGTTTAGGAACTGTGTTGATATCGCTGGGCATCAAAGTGTGTTGGTGAGTGGGGAAAGCTGCTGCTGGGCTGCTGAGATGTGTGAGGGTCACTGGTGCTGTGTGAGCTGGGCCCTGCAGAGTGTGGCTTGGAGGATCAGGGTGAAGATGTGTTGAGGGAGGCAGGAGCCATCCCAGAGCCTCCCGAGCTTGGCACTGGGCTTAAAAGTGATCAGGTGTGTTCTGAAGTAACAAACAACCCCTCTGAAAAAAATAAAAATTTCCAAAGCAAACAGATCCTGCTTCTATTTCTTCATCTGTTGGAAGAGGATTTGGGTGTGGGGGTCAGTACCAGAGCAGGGGCACCCTGCACTTCTGACTGGGCTACAGAAACGTGGCGTGATGTGAAAAAGTGGATATGGGAATATGAGGAAAGAGCTGTAACTTTTTTTGGCAGAAACACTTTGAGTTGTAGCTTTTTAAATGGAAATTTTTAGCTCACACTAATTCAATATAAGACCACCCAATAATTAAATTGATCTCATAGCCTCAATGTTGGGGTTTTTCTGGTTTTTTTTTTCAGAGTGTGCATAGTTTTGTGGAGTTGTCGTTCAGTATTTGCCCGCTATTTTTTAGATACACTTATCTAGTCCTGTTTTTTTTTTTTTGTATTTTTAAAAAATTCTTATAAACAAGTAAGTTTGGAAGAACTTTGTTTTTCTCTGATTTTCTCTCCTTCCCATCTTGTTTACAGAGGAAGAGACTATCAAAGGGTTTCTTCCACTCTTTTTTTTGCCGGGTTTTTATCAGCCCCATGACAAGAATGCCGGAGTACCCGCAGACTCTTTATCTCAGGCACTTTCTTGGCAGTTTCCTGGGATGTGGGAGTGTTACTGAGCCCATCAGCAAATCCCTGGGAAGATACCTTTCGATGATTTTAGGCTATGGTAAGCTGGAAGCTGAAGTCTGCACCCTAAAGCTCAGGATGGTGTATAAATCACTGGCTTTTCCCTTAGCCAAGACTTTTTCAACCCCTTGTTTATTATCTTCTTGAAGGATTTTAGCTTTTCTGAGACTAGGAACTGAAGAAAGAAAAAAACAATGGTCGTGAATCTGACTAGAGTAATTTTATTTTATATCTCAGTTCTTAAATTGCAAGTGTACTAAGGAAATATTTACATGAAATACAGATCTGAAAAAACAGAACTTACAGTATTTCATAACATGCCCCCAAAATAATCAACATGTTAAATGTCCCGCTTAAATAAAACAAGTGACAAAGATTTTTTTTTTTTAATCTCTCAGGCATTTTTCTCAGAAAGAAAGCAAATCCCACTTTCCTTACTCAGGCCAAACTCCTGCAGAAATAGGTGGATCAGGGGTAGCAGCAGAACAAGGAGAGTGTGAGGGGAACAGTGAACCTTAGCCCCCAGGACTGTATAAACCTCAGCAGTAAGGCCCTTTAATCCATATTTAGCTTCTCAATGCAGTCTTATATTCCCTTACACGAAACAATAAAAGCACGAGGAGAGAGGTACCACAACAAGAAGGTGTGTTGAGTGAGGATAATTATTTCTAAGGCTTTGTGGAGCAAATTCCACCTCTGGCTGCATTTTGGGAGGAAAGCACACACAGCCTTGAGCAAAAGTGCAGCTCATGTCCTTATTTCTCATCAGCTTCTCACTGAGGCGTGTCAGCATCAGGAGTGGCGTGGCTCTTGTGCCTGAGCCCAACACTGGGAACAGGGGTGGCCTTTGGCATTTCCTGGAGAAGCTCAGGGTTTGGAAGGAGCTCTACTTTACCCTGCAGTTCACAGGGAAGTGCTGCTTGCTGTCTGTGTGTCCGTGCTCCCTCTTGTCTCTTGAAATCTGCCAGGACAGAGGGGTGAGGTGCAGTGGCATTGTGGATAACGTAGGAGATGCATTTCTGTGCTGACGGCTCCCAGGAGATGGTCCAGAAGCCAGGAGGAGCAGATGCTGATCTGTGTTAGTTTCGTGTCCTGGGTTTTGTGGGGGGCTTCCCGTTTGCAGGTCTGGAGAGAGAAGAGGGTTTGGTTTACTCAGATGGAAAAGGAGCAAGAAAGCAATTAAGGCTCCTCCAGCCTTGGGCTGCAGCCAGAGACCTCCCAGAGAAGGCTGCAAAGGGTTCCTAAATCCTGTTTGTGCAAGTGAATGATCTGCCACCATTTCAGGTGGTGACAGACAACAGAAGGTTGTGTCTCAAGATACACTGAGAGTCAAATCTAATATTATTTAAAAAAAAAAAGTGTGTTTTTTAAATCTACCTCTGACTTCTGCACACTCCTGTCCTCTCATTAAACCTTCTCTACATTCAGAAAAAATGAAGAAAGAAGAGCTCAGGATTTGTGGGGTTTTTTTTGAGTTAGACAGGGTGTCTTCATTTCAGAGAGACTTTGTCTTGATGGAATGTGTTGCCTGCAGAGAAGTTTGAAAGGTTTTCCAGACAACCAACGTGCACCCAAAATGATAGAAGTGACTGCTGTCCATCAACTGAGAGTTTTATGCTGATTTAATGAATTGGGGATTTGGCACCCCTTTTCAGGGAAGATTAATTGGTGGTGGAGAATGAATCCTGCTGCTGCCAGCAAGGGTTGCAGGCCAGATCCTGGGGTGCTTTTTAAGGGATTGAATTGCACTGTTAACTTCCAAAGAACTTCCTTTCACTGAGCAGGAGCTGCTCAGAGCAGCAGGAATTTCCTCTCTAAATCAAAACTGAAATATGGTACAATAGATAAAACCAGAGCTCTGTCAAGTTTAGGGCTGCTGAAGGGGAGCCATCCTTGGGGAGGTGTTTTCCTGAGGCTCCTGTATTACAACCCCTGCATCAGGGCAAAGTGGGAGAGCTCTGCAGGGTGTTTTTCTTCCCACAGAGACAGAACATCCTTGCACAGAGCTGGCAACAGGGGTTGAGATAAGTGAAAAATGCAAACATTCTCCTAAACAAGGCTGCAGGAAGAGCTCTTCCTTATCATTTCTCCCCTGGAAAGGCAGACGAGGATCAGGAAAGTGCTGGGTGTAATAGACATCCCCTGTGAAAATGACACTGTTCCATTTTACAGACAGTTTTGAAAAATGCAACCCGCCTTTAAAAGAAAAATAAATTTGTAGGGATCCATTTTCTGCTAATGTTGGGGAGGGACTTGTATGAATTTGGAGAACTGAATGGCAATTACCTCTTGTACTAAAAAAAAACATGGGTGAATAACAAGGAGCAGGAATTTATCTGATTTTAAAGGTGCTTTGATTGGCAAAGAACGAGGCTCCAGAGGTGTGAACATGCTGTTCCTAAGTTTCTTGGCAACCCAGCTGCTCCAAGCACTAGCCCAGCCCTGGTTGCCCTTGAGCAATAGTGGGGACTTCTGGGTGTTTCTCCTGCCACAAGCCCCAGGGTGCACAAGGCTTGCAAAAATGCAGAAGCTGTTTCCTGCAGAGCAGGAGAGGTGAGCAAACCAGCTGCAGGGAGGTCGGGTTGCAGAAGCAAAATGTGTGTGGGCAAGAAGCATTTCCTCTTCCAAACCAGGAAATTGCTATTCTCATTCTGATCGTGTTTTCCTGCTGACCCAGGGCGAGGGGTGGGTTGGGGAGGCAGGAGGGGAAGCATAAAGAAAAGGTTCCTGTGTTCCCTGGGGACTGGGTTACCCCTCAATCTCTTCCTATCTGGGCTGGTGTTTGTCAGGAGAGTCATGCAAGGCTGCAGCAGCCTCTCTGCTGCTGTTCCTTAGTGCCTCGTGGGGAAACGGGGGCAGGAAGCCTGGTGCTGTTGGTCCAAAATGGTGCAGAGGGGGATTTGGGATGCAGGAACTTACATGTAATCCATGGGGACATCTGAATATGCAGTAATGAAATCAAATGAAGGGTTTGGGAAGGGGAAGAGATGAAATGTGGTCCCCCCCAAGCTCAAGCTGGGGATGGTGCATTGGAAGCACAGGAATGTGGTTAGTTATGAGCACTGGGGATGCACAAAGTTTGGGCTGCCACAAACACCTCCTGTCTTTCTGTTTTGTATCTGCTGCAGGGTCCAAGCTCAATGATTTGAATGACTTAATAGCTGAAAAACCAACCAAAAAGCCCCAAACAAAACCAAAAATAGAGGGCAGGAGAACCTTCTGTTTCATTTTTGCCCTTAAGTCATTGCTCAGGCTCCTCCCCACCGTCTTCCATGAGATGGAGAACTTTTACGTTGCTTTTTGGCACCTGCCTCCTTTATCTCTTGAGGGTGAGATGTTGTCAAGTTAAAGAGAAAAATGCCAATGCCTGTCACTCACCTCTTACACCTGCATCTTCGTCTTCTGGTTTCTGAGAAAAGAGAGAAAATGTTTTAGTTCAAAGGTACCAAGTGAAAGAAACACGCAGGAAGGAAACTCCAGTGAGGTAGGGCTGGTGTTCCCCTGCAGCTGATATCTTTAAGACTAATAATGAATAAACCAAGCCTATTTTTGAGGAAATCCATGCCAGGGAGTGGTGCTGCTGCTCATGTTACCCCAGTAAGCCACTTAAATATTTTCATGAGTTAATCTTTAAGGTGAGTAGCAGTAGCAGGGTCAGCCTGGGAACACTGAGGGTGAATTATTTCTGTTTGCTATCTCCAGTGACTTTGGCAGGCTGCAGAAAATCCCTGAGCAGCAATTATTTCTGCAGCAGGTGAGTGTCAGGGATGCCACATCGCATGCACCCAAGGTAACAATGCTCTTCCCCATTTTAGCCTCTGTGTTGTGACTTTGGGGTAGATTCAGCAAAAGAAAACACCCAGCCATTAATTTTAGACTAAGGTAAAAATCCATCCTGGAGGGCTTGGAAATTGCTGCAGAAATTAACTGCAGCTGAGGGCTTTTCACTGATCATAATGTAATGAAGTTTCTCATCTGGTTCCAGCTGGAGCTGCTACTGGGACTCTCAGCATTTGCTGGAGCATATTTATTCTGTTCAGTCAGAATGTTTCAGGCTCTGGGATTTTAACCTCTTGACACACCCATTTGTGAGCCAAGACAGTTGATAGGGCAAGCACTGTCTGTTTCTAATCTACTTTTCTTCCTTGAAAGTCTTTTCCAACATAAATAATTTTCTGACTGTGTGATTCTAAGTTGGTAATTCTTTCTCATCTTAATCCTACTGATGACGATTAAAATACACTGATTTGAACAGCGGTCCTTGTCTTGCATTGACTGTGCTCTGATTATCGGCTGCCTCCCCAAACTGCCAGAACATCCACCTCCCTGAGGGCAGGGCAGTGCTCTCAGGCCAGAGGTGCCTCTAGAGAGGGCTGTGGAGAGCCTTACGTTGGCACAGCACGATGGTGATCACCAGGGCGATGAGCAGCAGGAGGCAGGCACCTGCCAAGGGGATCCAGATGAAGAAGTGACAGAAGAAATCCTGATCTTCCTGCATTCTTCTCTCTGCAGGAAGAGAGAAGATGGAATGTCCACCAGGCGCTCATGGCCGGTGTTACAGACAGTGCTGGTGTAACCATTTTCCTGGGGGCTCGAGGGAGGATATGTGGACAAAAGTTTCCTCATGTCTCCTGCTGAGGCTAAAAGCAGCCCCAGCCCCAAGGCTGTACCCTCCCTGCCCGTGTTCTGGTGTGCCCAGGCATGCTCCTGCTTTTTACATCATATTTAGCCTTTCTTAGGTTGAATGAAATATTGGAATTAGATCCTTGCATTTATGATAAAGAAGCTCTGTGGATCTTCTCTCTCCCTCCCAACCCCAAAATGCCTGCAGGATCC
>VYZR01098201.1:17230-33728 GCA_013400675.1 Oxylabes madagascariensis | reverse complement strand
AAACCCTGAATGCAGACGCTTTCCTGAAGCAGCGCCAGCCCTCTCCAACACCCGCCTCTCCATCCCCCCCTCCTCCCACATCCTTTGCTTTTGGGCCACGAGGAGGCACTTACAGCAGCATCGTCAACAGCAGCTGCAGCAAGTGAGTCCAGATCCTACCTCCTACTGATTTCCAGGCTCTGAGCACTTGTGGAGCTGTGCTTCGCAGGGGGCGTCTCCCTATTCTCAGACCCATTTCCTTTTCCCATGGAAACTGCTTTTCTGCAGATACACCACTATACATATCCTGCCTTGCTGTACAAGTTGGTAGATTGGAAAAATGTGCAATTACATTAACTGTTGAGCTGTTATAAATATTTCCTTGAATGGTAGCTTAAATTGCTGCTTTTTTAATCAAACTGCTGAAGTCCAAAACCTTACTCTTTTTTTACCCCTTTTTTTTTGTATTCTTTCTCATTTTAGTGAAACAAAAACCAAGCAGCCTAATGGTACCAAACATAAGCTGGCAAAGGCAGCTTCTCTTCCAGGCAGGAATGGAAACCCCACTTTTGCTGCTGTAGCTGCAGGTTATGACAAAAGTCCAGGTACTAGAACCAGTTTGGAGTTCTTAATAATTCCAAATATTTCCTGAATATACTGTTATTTTGCTGGGGTTTATTTTACTCATTTTTTACATACATATTTTCACAGGTGGCAGTGGTTTACCAAAGGTTTCTCCAAGCAAGACAGATGTTTCCAGCAATATCAGCATTTCCCACACAGTCGTTGACAGTGATGGCTCTGACAGGTAATTTTTATATTCTCTAGGCAAATACCTGGACCCCTAGAAAAGAAGATTGAGGTATTAATGGCATTTTGAAGGGAGTGAGAGAGTTCATTCTGGTTAGGTTTTTTAAAACTATTTTTAAAGTCTAGGCACAGCATCTCTCACCTTGCAGAAAAGTTTAGGAGTGGCAAGTGACTCAAAAGTAGAGAGAAGGGTGTTCTGGATGTGATGGGAGCTTTTTCTTCCTTGTTCCAAGTAACTCAACAATCTTGTGTTCCTGGGCATCCACACAATAAGAAATCAGCTTGGCTCTGTCAGTACTGAGGAATGTGTACCAAGGTCACTTGAAGGTTCACAGGCAGAGTACCTTGCTGTACAGCAATGCCTTTCACTCCCGTGTGAGCACCCAGACCAGAAGTGTCAGTGGGCTTTGTGCTTTCAGTAGGAGCAGGATAGAGCTGCACTCAGTCACATTCCCTGAGACATGTGACTTTTCTGACATTTTGGCAGTGAGCCCCTTAGTTGTAAAAAGCAGTAACCTTTCTGAAGTAGGAAAGAGACTTGAATTCAAGTTTCCATATGCAAAAGAATTGCTTTCTGAGGGAGCTTTGTGCACTGGAGTTTTCATTTGTTTTGGTGGATGTTTAACACTTGTTCCAGTTAACTCATCAGTTACTTTTAAGAAGCTTGTCCATGAGTGTATTTGTATCCCTTCCAAGTGACTGTAAATTTTATCTGCTTGAGAAAAAACTGTACTATGGCTTGGACTCTGTGAGCTTTTTGAAAAATTGATCAAAAGAGGTACTCTCTTGTTTGTTTGATGCTCATTCTACTTTAAAGAGCACTGTGTCTATATTACTGTGTTACTGCAAGGTGGGTGTAGATGCAGGAAAATGTATATCACTAAAATCTGTTGTTAAAACCAAACTGATTTCCTAACTCTTGACCACCATTACATATTTATTTAGTATATTTTCAACTATATATTTTTATAAACATATATACACACATACATTTGTATATAGATCAGTAAGTTAATGTTGTCAATAGTACTGTGTTAATAAAACTGTATTGCCTTCCTGTTCCTCCATAAAATATAGTTCAGGTTTGTGGAGTCCTATCAGCAATCCCAGCAGTCCTGATTTCACGCCTCTCAACTCCTTTTCTGCATTTGGACACTCTTTTAACTTAACTGGAGGTGAGTTTTCCTGTTCAAATATTTTTGTGTATTCAAATACAGGTAGAGAAGTGTTGTATCTTCATTCCACTGGTCTAACTACAGACAGTGTTTCCATCCTCACTCCTGAAAGGGAAGACTGTGTAGAAACATTTGTTAAAAATTGCAAGGCATGGATGCTGTGTGTACTTAGGGAGATGTTTGTACTTGGACTCCTGTGGTGTGTTTTGAGGTGGCTGAAAAGATGACAAGCAAAGTAAACTTTGGATGTGGCATCGGTGTCTACTGAAAAAATGCTATTTACTGCAGCAGTTTGATGTCTGCTGGAAATGCAAACAATGGCAGCTGCTGCTGTGGGGTTCTTTCCTCTTCATCAGCACCATTTGGTGCCCGTGGCTCTGAGGGCACCAGTAAAATGCCTGGGAGCAGTTCTGTGTGTGAGAAGCAGGCAAGCCACGACTGCTGATGCTCCCTTTTCCTTCTCATAGCAGAGATGGGATCGGGGCTGGGGCACTCCCAGTGCTGCCTCCTACCAGGAGTCACCTGGGAAGGGAGTGCTGCAAGGCAAATGAGTGCTGCAGTCACAGAGAACTGCCAGGATTCTGAGTACTGCTGTGCTTAGGCTGGACTGAATTACCCACAGCAAGTGTTCAACTCTCTTTCCCCACTGTAACCATGACAAACTTTGTGGCCCTGGCTGATGCTGGTCACATGAGATGAGATTTGTATTATTGTGTGACCTCTTCTAATATCACTGCAGCAGGACCTGCTAGAAAAATACGGGAAATAACTGTGAAAAGTATTGTTCTTGAAAAAAGAGGAAGAGTAATGTAC
Organism: Oxylabes madagascariensis; assembly: GCA_013400675.1. Lineage (NCBI taxonomy): Eukaryota > Metazoa > Chordata > Aves > Passeriformes > Timaliidae > Oxylabes > Oxylabes madagascariensis. The sequence continues at coordinate 30,951 of VYZR01098201.1, read as the reverse complement.
TCATTTTTATTTCATTTTATTTTTAGAGGTTTTTAGCAAGCTTGGTTTAGCTCGATCTGCTTATGGGCAGGATGTTCAGAGAAACTGGAATGAATTCAATAATGTTCCATCATCCATCTGGGATCCTTCAGCTACAGATTCTGTACCCTCCTGGCCAACAAGCTCAAGTTCCCCAACTCATACAACTGCAGTAAGTATTCAGTCCATCCAAATACAGTGGTTTATTACTGTTACCAGCCTGTTCTGTATGTGCCATCTAGTTCAATTCAGAGGAATTGGGGATGTAAAGAAATCAACAGAAGAATAAAGGAAGAGGGAATTTACACATACTCATCTCGGTGTATTTAAGTTGACATGGCTTTTGGACAAAGAGTTATTAGTCTCCTCACTTGCAGATGATGAATCCATGTACACTGCTTCCCATAAAAATATTTCTCACAAGAGCACCTTGCAGCACTTACAAAAGTGTGTTCTGCTCCCACATCCTTCAGGTTTGCTCCTGTGCCACAGCTGGACTCTGCGTGTGTTGCTTCCAGTTTGATGGACAGTTGCAAAATAGGCAATATCATAACTTTTACACTTTGATTCTGCTTTCTGAATCCAGTATTGCACCTGTTTGTAAATTAACAAAAGGTCCCCAAAAAACCATCTAAAAGACCTTAAATATATACTTCTCAGTTTAGGAAAAAACACTAAAGGACTGAACACAAGGTGAAGTCTTTAAACTGACTACTTATTTCAATGAAGATTTTAGGTGTAGCAAAAGAAGGAGAAAAACCCCAACTTGACAGATTGTAATGCTGCACTATCATCCTTGTGTCAGACTAGAACTTATGCTGCAACAGCTGTCTTCGCTGCCAGCTGAAATCCTTCTTCATGTTAACTTCTGAAAATGTTTTTGTAGTGAGTAAGAGGCAGTGTTTACTTCACCTGGGAGCAGTTCAGATGGAGTGGGGGAAGGCAGGGACAGGGGAAGCCAAAGAAGGTCACACAGCTTCTTATAGACACAGGCTTGCAGATCCTGGCCTTGTCATGTGGTTACAACCAGAGAGGGAACCTCACTGAAGCTGTGTAAGGAAAGATGTTTGGATTTTGGTCACATGAAGGGCAGGTTTCTCAGCATTTGAGAGAGGGAGGGCTTGAGGAGAACCAGAACAAGGTCTTTAGCTCTTAACTCATATTTCCCAGCTGCTTCTGAAAAATATTTAGAAGTGTGCTTCAGGAAGCATCAAGATGGAAGCCAGACAAATGGTATAGAAGAAGTGTCAGGTACTCCATTTAAGTACTTTGATTTGGGAGGAGATATTTTAGGAGCTTGTTCAAGGAGAAGATCACATAATAAACAAGAGCAAGCAGCAGTATTTGACTGAAATACTCAAAGCTGTTATAAATGATAGTGCTATTTTCAAGTGCTTATGGCAAGCCAGAACAGGAAAGCTTGGCTTTTCCTGTTACTGAGCCTCCTTGCTCCAGGTGCCTGATAAGAGAGCAGGTACCAGGCCAGGGCCCTGCCCTTTCCTCTGTCCTGGGACAAGAGCCAAAGCCATTGTTGCAAACTGCACTTTAGGCAGTGGCTTCTGTGTTATCCTTTTTTGTAGGAAGGTTTCTGGACAGTTGATTTTGGTTGTTCTCCTTCCTTATTCTTCTTGCTTTCTCCTCGTATGCACAACTCTGCTTCTGTGCTAAGTAGCATTTGCCTTCTGGATCCCATCTCCCTTCAGCCTTGCTGGTACTTCTCTCCAGGTTTCTCTCTAATCACATTCTCCTACTCCCTGTTCCTCTGTTTCTCTCTGTGTAGTTCTGCCTTCCAGCCACTTTGCACCTCCTTCTACCAGTCTTGAAAAGGCATAGCAGGTGCTCTTCTCTGCTGCTCCTTTCCTGGTTGCTCCTGATTTATGAACAAGTGCCTTTCTATGACGATCTCCCAAACACTTTTGGGACCAGTAGAAACAAACAGTTCCTGCCTCTTGCCTGCAGCAGGAATTAGGGTGGACTTTTAGTGTGTTAGGATAGGTTCCCGAGCGATAGAGTGAGTGTTTCCTGCTGTAGGTTTAGTAGTCTAATGCTGGTACAGCTTAAATATAACCATTTTATTTATGTGACAGTAATATACTGTGACCCTGGTCTGGCTCAGTTTCTCAGTGACATTGGACAGTCCAGATGTTGTTGGCCTGGTTAATCCTCAAGTAATGCTCAGAACTCCTGTCCAGCCCTTGGTAGCAAATTTTGTGATGTGTTAGCATCACCAGTTTCAGGTATGATTAGGCTGAGCCTGTCTTCTTCATTCCAGAGCAGAGAATAAAAACCTAAAAGGAAGAAATTTTCAGATTCTAACTTGTTTTCTTTCCTAAAGGGATTTTTATTTAAATCTTCAGATGCAGGGCACACTGGTACTGATTAACCTTTAGTGTGTGTTATCTAAGGGCAGAGATCTTGGGAAGGGGTGCCCTATCTCCAGCCACTAAATCCAAACATAAGGATGTTTGTACCTAACAGCACTTACTCAACAAGCCTGCTGCCTTTGGGTGCATCAAGTTTCCAGTATATTTGCAAATTGAATTTACAGCCTATGTACATTAAATCTGTTGACACTGGGTTATGTAGTGCCAGAAGCCTACATGTGGCAGGTTCTGTGCTAATATTAGCAGAAAGTTATGCTAACCTTTCTCATCTCCATCTTTGGCTGCTTCCACGTATCACTTTCCACCACACCACGGGTCAGGTTCCTCTGCTTGCTGTCTGCTACTGTTTGGGCTTTGGTAAAATACAGTTGACAGAATCTGGGCCTTGTGTTCCTGCATATGTTCTCTAGGCCTGCTGTACCTGTCCTATATATCCCAGATGCATTTGTGATGTGCTGGAACTCACCTGCATCTGCACCATGACCATTTGTCAGAGACTTCCAAGCGTCTTGAGCCAGGAGAGACTTTACAGAATTCAGTGATAAATGGCCAGTTCTCCTATCCCCTCTCCCTTCATCTGGAGAAATTCTGGGTGGGGAAAAAGTATATACTGGGAATATGGAATAGGTACAGTGGGACTGAACACAAGTAGGTTAATCCAAAACAGACAGGGTCTGACTACAGGGAGATAAATTTTCAAACAGCAAAAAAGATAAAAAAAGGACTTTGCTGTTATCTTCCATTGCAACTTGAATTTTTTTTTGAGACTTCAACCATGTTTATCTACCTCATTCTAACTAGTTTGTTTAAGTTTAAGTGTTCTGACCCTTGTGTGTTGAATACTCATAGTGCTTAAATTAGCACTGCTACAGGGTCACTTCAGCTGAAATGAAAACAGCTCGGAAGCTGTAACGTGACTGCGCCCTGCAGCCCGCACAACTCCCGGAGTATGCAGGAGCAGCGTGGTTCCTCGGGGCAAGCTCTTGTAAAGGGAGGTCAGAGCTCTGTTGCAGTGAGGATGGAAGGGGTTCCAGAGCAGGCTTCTTGTTGCTGATGCTCAGATACTTTTCTTTTGTGGGGGCTGTAAACAAGGTGGAAATTGAGGCTTACCAACCTGCCACTTACTTTGCTCTGTCTTTACTGCAGTCAATCCTGGGCAATCCCAGTGGCCTGTGGTCTACCACTCCATTCAGCAGTTCCATTTGGTCAAGTAATCTCAACAGTGGCCTTCCCTTCACCACTCCAGCAAATGCATTGTCAGGCATTGATCTCATGGGTAGTGAAAACTCTGCCGCTGCTCCGCCGCCCCCCGCTGCTGCCACCGTTGCCAATCCTGCTGAAGATATGGGACAGACCTACAATCCTTGGAGAATTTGGAGCCCAACAATTGGAAGAAGAAGTTCAGATCCTTGGTCAAATTCCCACTATCCTCACGAAAACTAAAGCAAAAGAAAGAACTCTTATCCAGGTCATGATACAATTCTGAATACAAATTTTTGAAACGTCGTTTTCAGGCCGTTGCTTCCCCCAGCCCCACTCCCCCATCAGTCATGCTTTCATCATTTGCTCCTTTTTAAAGTCTGTCCTGCGATATGGTAGTGTGAGATTGCAGATAAGCTTGGAAATGTCTGGGTGTGGTCACAAATCCCAACTATGGTTAAAGCCTGTAAATATGAACAGTTTCACTGGTTTCATATTTTACCATCTGCCATCTTTATTTAGGAAACAATTTGAACTCTAAAATGGTCCTGGCATGCAATACTTTCATGAAAAGTTTGGGGTTTTAAATTTTTTCCAGTGTTATCCTCCAAGTTCTAATTTAAAATCAAAAGGCACTTTGTGCTAAAATGCAGAGTATTTTTTTAAAATAAGGCTGTCTTTATTAACACAGGTTGTAAGAATGTAAAAAAGGAAAAAAATCAACAAAAAATACCAACAAAACCAACACAAAACCTTAAGAGCAAAGTGGCTGAATGTAAGAGCATTCTGTTGAGACTGTAATACACTTTATGCTGTTTGTACATTTGTAAACCTGAATGCATTTTTAAGTTGAAGTGAAATGCACACAGCCAAGACTTGTGCAAGAAACAAGATACCATGTGCATTTCTTACAGATACAACTTTGGGTTGTACTTTAAAATAAATACGCCTTTTTCAAGATTTGTCTGCTGTAGTTCTGTTCCCCTTGTATTTTCTGAACTTGTGTCTCCATGGGTCTACTTGGCACAGCCTTTGGGCCAAAATCTACTGCACACAGAGCCTGTGTTACCAGAAACTTCACTGCAGATGAAACCTGGCTTCTCAACAGTGTGGGTTTGTATTGCAGCAGAGAATAGAAACTGTTTTCAGGGTTATGCAGTGCCACCCACTTGAAAATTCACTGGATAGCGAAAAGCTGGAAAAATGTCTACATTCCTGAGTTTCCAGGTATCAAGCATGAGAGCAGCTGCTGTTTATGCTACTCCCATAGCTTTGTAACACTGTTCTTGCATGGGTCTGAACAAGAATGTTGCTATTCTTAGGTATGATTTATCTGTCCCTGTAAGGTGCTTGTTTCCATTCATTAACAGTAAGGCAAGCCCCAGTGACTACATATATTCCTCTGAGCTGAAGCCAAGTAAAAACGAACCCTTCCATTGCCAGAAAGTATTAACAGACACTGTAAATTTACTTATGATTCAGTGGCACTGCTACCAATTTACAGCAGCAGATGTTTATCAGAATCCATCCAGTAAAAGAGTAAGAATTGTGTATTTTAGTTAATATTCCTTCTAGCATAAAGCTTTTGTATGCAACAAAATATCAGTGTCCCATGTATTTAACCAAGGGAGCCCTTTTCCAGCTTGCTCTATATGAACAAACTCTCCAGGTGTCAGGCTGCTGCCTTCCTGGTGCCACCAGCAGAAGCTCAAAGATACAGTTCTCTCGAACAGGAAGCTGCTGGAACTCCTTTGTTCTTAAAATTTGAGTACTTCTAGAGCCACACAAGGTCATGTTCAGCTTGGATTTGCATGCAATTTCCTCTGAGTAACTGAGCAAACAAGTCTCTTACTGCATGAAAATAAAGAAGAAGTAGTTAGCCTCCTGACATGCCAGGGCCTGCTTCTCTGCAAATGGAGCTTGGGAAGATAACTAGCACTAACTTCAAGGTGAAAGGAGCTGCTTAAGGTCATATGCCACCTCTTTTACCCAGCAGGTGTTTACATTGGAATTGATTCCATGGAGGATAGAAGCAGAAATTAATTCTGAAATGCTAGTAGTCTGCAATGGCTTAATCAGTGAGGGTAGGAATAAAAAAATCTGGTTTAAGAACATTTCCTTTTGAACAAGACAAGGCAAAATACAAGTAATTTAGATGCCTTTCCCTCACCCCCCCCCCCAAAAGTGTGAGCCATTCTCTTGTGATAATGCAAATAACCTTGGCCACTATTAAAATATTCTTAGTTCTTGTTTTGGAAGAGCTTCCCCTTGACCACCAGTTCCAGTGAAACTATAGTGGGAAGATCTTTGACACACAGTTTTCAGTTTCCTAAGAGGGGAAAAATCATGTCTTTCTCCCAAGGGAAATATCCGAAGCCTAAACACTCTCTGAGTGTTCTGTCTTGTTTCTCCAGGGTAATTTTGGAGAGCACCTTCACTTCATTTTGTCTGCTTGAAGAAAGCAAAAGAGCTGCCTTAAAGAGAAGCCATAATTGCAATTGACAAGAATTCGGGTGAAATAAAATCTATGCAAAAGTTTGTTATAACTAAACAAACCTCTGTGTATGGTAAGTACATGTACAAGACGGCTCGTGCTGCCTCTTCCCGAGGGACCTACTCCAGCTTCTACAGTATAGTCACTCTTGGCATGCATTGAAAAACCTCTTAAGCAGAGGGTGAGGTGGTAATGAGATAGAAGCATCCATCATCACAGAACTGTGGAGAGGACAGACCTCTTATGATGAGGTAAAAATGAAAAGGAATGAGATTTTGACAAAGCACATGCAGTCTTGCATAAAAATCTAGATGCGGTTGAAAATATTGCAGCATGCTGGGAGGACAAGCTGAGCGTGGGGCAATGTTACGGTCAAAAGCTGAGCAGCAAGGAGACTGTTTGCAAAGGCAGCGTGAAAAAGACTGAAGCTCAGACACAAGGGAAGTTCTGTCTGGAGTAAAAAGACCAGAGGAAAAAACATCTTAAAAGTGCTCAGAAGACAGGCTGCCCTGGAAACCATGGAGCTCGTGGCCCTTTGGATAATTTAAAACAATTCTTTGGAGTACAATCAGGGCCAAACTGCTATGAGTCAGCTCTACTCTTCCAGATCTGGAAGCTACCAGGAGTGCAACGTTCCCAGCAAGGAAAAGAAACAAGAGAAACAATTACCATTAATTCTGGCAATTAGGTTGGTTCTTCTAAAGGGCAGTTCTGTTCTGCCAATGCTGAGAGATAGACTAAAAGCCTAGAAAGTTTCTGGCCTGGTACTAAAATCAGGAAGTCTGAGATTGGAAGTATGGCCCTAACATGTGAAATCAGTTTAATTATCATGAGCTCTATTTCCAAAAGCCCTTGAAAGGTATTAGATACTTTATTCAAGTGTAAGGCCATATCAGAACAGGATATACCGTTCCAGTCAAGGGACAGTGAGTGTTTATTTCACAGATGCAGACATGCTGGGCCCAGCCCTGGTTGCAGCTCAGTGCAGGATGTGGCTGGGCCTGTGAGAGAAACACGGAGTTGAGGGAAGCTCCAGGGCAAGGTAGCATGAGAATGTGAGTTTTTGGCAGATTCCCAACACTGGAGCACAGTGGCGAAATCGTATGGAAGTTGTGCTCTGCACTTCAGCTGATGATGAGCTGTGCCTGACTAAATGAGAGGTAAAAAGAGGAGTACACAAAGTATGAAGCTGTCTTGCACTGACAGTATTTCACCCAGATGATTTAACACTAAGTACAGCTTTAACTGGGCTTTGTCTGTTTTCCCAACCTTTAATTATGAGCAAGTTTTCTGAGCTCCGGTGTTTTGGCCTCCTGAAAAATGACAACTGCAGCTCTCAATGAGTCAGTTTGTTAGAAGAGGGATTGAAAAGAACCCAGCTTCTGCTGTATGGCTGGTGCAACCGGAAGAGCATTCAGTCACCTGGTGTTAAACAGATTCTGCTTCAAAACTGAGTCTTTTGCCCAGTTTCTGTTTTTGTCTAATGCCACTCACTGATGGACATCATGTTCACCTGGTGCTTCAGTCACATACCTACTAAAGCAGCCTTCAAGATGTCTGGATCAGCGCATTCTTCAGCAGCCCTCTGAACACAACTTCTAACCATGCTTGCTGTTACTAGTGTGCTGCTTCATGCTGTGTAATCCAGCAGCAAGCAGGGCATGGCATGACCTTTTTAATGTGGGNTTTTTTAGCAGAACTGTGCAATGGTAGCTGCTCAGATCCAAGGATATCAGTTGGATCAGTTGATCTCAAACAGCAGATTACATTGTACCAAGAGAAGTGCAGAAAGCAGAAGCAAGTGTCAACATAGATTTTATGTCCACTTTCTAAGAAAATCCCTTTGAGGTGTTTCTGTCAAGTTGGGATCTCAAATAGTAGTCCTCCAGAAAAGCCTCTACCTGGAAATTGAAAATCTGAAAATTCACTGTCTATTTGCCTATTGTGAAGCAAATGTTTGAGTCAGAGTGTCATTAGCACTTGGATAAAGTGGGATCTTCAGGACGTACACTCACTCTCCTGAAGTTTTTACCAGATAACACTCAAGCAGTCCTTGAGTGGCAGCAGGAAGTGAGTGGGATGTTCTCACACTGCAGTAACAAGCTTCACATGGGACTCTCTTGCAAGCTGTGAAAAATCACAGCTCAATTACTTGCCCTAAACAAGCCAGAGCATCTGCAGTGTAGCATCCATAAGAGACAAAAAAGGGAAGGGCACGAAGTGGGTGGGGTGGGTGGAGAGATAATTAAATAGATACAGGCTGACCATTTTATATTTAAGGGACTAATAAAATATTCCCAAAAGAAAAGAAAAAACCAAACAACACAAAGACAACCCCAAACCCAATCAGCTATCCTGGAAAGTTTCCTGAGTGTTTTTAGTATGAGTTCATTACAGGATGAAAGCACTTGTGTTTCAGCTCAGTTACAAGAATCTTGCTGGGAAAAAAATGTACCAGAAAAGCAGCACCTGTAGAAGCATCTGCCTCATCCAGTATCAATTCCTGGCCCACTCTGGAGCTACTGTCAGGGAAGACATGGCTCACCGGAGAGAGGACATTAACCTGCTTTCTGGCTATGTAGGACAAAGAGAAGCCAATGAGGATGTCCCACTGGCTGTCAAGAGGGAAATAGGCAGAAACTGGAATCAGAGGAAAGACTGAAATGCTCCTTCAGAGGCTTCCTGGAAGGGGGAAGGACTTTTAGCCCCTTTGGCTTTCCATCACCCTTCCTGCTCTAGCCTGTCCTTATCAGTCATTTAATTACCAGCAAAATCCTGCCAGTGCTGGAGTCCGACAACAAAGAATGAAGCACGTCCCTAAAAATGATGCAACATTCTTCATTAAATGGGTATGACTCAGCTTACAGCTCACGGGGGAATTCCTGATGTGCTAGAAATCTTTTGGGACAACAATTGTTTTATGGAATATTCATTTATGTCTTATCCCAAACCAGAAGTTTATTCCTATGAGCTTCCGATGCAGGTCTTGCTGCCAAACCTAGCCCACATTTGCATTTGCCCACCCGCCAAATTCCGTTCTGTGGCAGAAGACTGGATCTCCAGTTCAAGGGAGGGGTGGGGTAAAAATCAACAGATCTTAAGAACACATCAATAGTATTTTAACTCTTCAGTTAAACTGTGCAAATGCCATGGCAGAAAATAATTATATTAATGCTTTGAAATAATAGGGAGGCACACAAGGAATAAAATAGTTCAGCTGAATGTAGCAAGTTAGTGAGAAATTCAGATTTCATGTGCATATGAGGAAGGGAGGGTGGAAAAAAAGAGGTTTAGATTGGCTATTAGAAAAAACTTCTTCACAAAGTGTTGTCAAGTATTGGAATAAGCTACTCAGGGAACTGGTGGAATCACCATCCTTGGAGGTATTTAAAATACATCTTGCACATAGGGACATAGTTTAGTGATGGACTTGGAAGTGTTAGGACAACAGTTGGACCTGATGATACGAGAAGTCTTTTCCAACCTAAATGGTTCTATGGTTCTCTTTCTGTTAAAGATGGTCCTTCCTTTGAAGCAGCTGAACTCAACATTTTAAAGAAATGCTCCAAGTGGAAAACTCATCACAGCTCAAACAGAAAGCAAACATCCATGCTACAACTCTTAGCACACAGAATATCTCATGGTTATGTGGAAATTATTTTCAGATGTGAAAATGTGGGAGCTGAGCACTGGCTGTGAGTTGAACCCACAGTTCCAGGTATGTGGAATGAGAATCAGGCACATTGAGAGCTGACTTAGTGCCCTTGCATTGATCAACTGCATGCAAAAATCCATATGGTGCAGTTATTAGAACAATAAAAACTGAATATTGCTCAAGTCAGCAGGTTCAGCACCAGAGAACTTCAGAAAACGGACAGTATTTGTCCTGACTTTGTAATTTAATAGAGCCTCCTTGTGAAAAGACTGATTTGGTCTATACAGCAATAATAACTCATGGGGGGAAAAAGGCTTTTAGGAACTCTGATTAAATCAGCACACTGGAAAATATTTCCCCATACTCAATAAATTTGAGTCATGCTGTTTCCTCCCTTTGCAGAGTGAAGAATGAGAGTTCACTGTTAGATCAACAGCCCCCCTCTGTGGCTGCAAAGAGCAATCTGGACACCACAGCGGTGCCAGTGGCCTTAGGATTTCCTCTAAGGCTTTTCCTGACACCTTGAAAAAAACATTTCAGCTTTAATAGTAGCATTTTGCTTTAATTAGTTGTGCATTGGGAAAATTAACACTCCTTTCCCCACTGCCAGGCTACACAGCTACCATTCCTCAACAGTGATGTACCACAAGTTCTGAAGCAAGAGGAACCGGAAAGTTCTTGCAGTTCAATAGGGAAAGTCCACAAACCAGGGCAAAACCCAGTCACATTAGGCTTTTACTTCTCTTCAAGCACAGTATCACAACATGCCAGACAAGCTCTTTATTTCCTGTATTTACTCTGATATTTCTTTCATCAAACTATCTAAAAGGAACAACTTTTCTTTCTTTCCTCTTCTACATAGGTGTGTTCAGTATCTCTTTTTCTATATCTGCTTATCATACAAAATTATTTCCCTACCTTTTCAGTAACACTATTCACCAGTTTTGTATTCCCTAAATAACTATCACTCTTGTTTATAATATGAAAACAAGAACAGTGATCATATTGCTGATATCTATGTCCATAGCCTGACAGTAGATGGGAATGTATCAATAAAATAAAATCAAAAATAATAAAAAGCCACAACAAACAAAAAAGTTACAGTATATGGATGAGCCATCATCTTCTGGTTAACTACTTCCACCATAGAGACCAACTCAGAAATTAGTTCAAGTATTCTATCCTTCTATCCTCCATCTGCATAAGCATCATAGTCCTCATCTTCTGAGGACTCAAATGGTGAAAGCCCAAGAAGAAATACAGAAGTGAATACTCAGAGAAGGGGAAGTAGAGATGATGTGACACAATGGAAAACACCATAATGGCCCTAAATAAATCAACTCAGAGCTAACACTTCTCACAAACACACTTCCAAAAATGCAAATCATTAAAAAAAAAAATTGTGCAAATGCATGTGGAAATTCCATGCTATGTTTACTCTGCTCTTCCACAGATATAAAGTAGAAGCCACTGTCCACACAGGGTGTGAGGTAGGGCTAGGTTTTCCTGTCTCAAAGTACAGATATTTTGAGGTTTCTAATACAGGTTGGTAAGACTTGAATCTATTTGGTTGCTGAATCTTACCTATTAACTGTCTGTTTAATTAAGTAATTCTCACTTCTGTGCCTATCCAAGCAGGACCCAGAAAATGAGAGTTTCTCTGGCCCCTGGGTAGCCTCACCAGCAGACCAGCACTGCTCATGAAATGCAAGCCCCACCGCAAGAATTCTGTTCATGGAGGGACCATTCGGGCTACAGAAACAAACAAGAGGCTGCTTCTTGCCTTCACCCCAAACTTAGAGAAACAGGTAGCTAACCTAGGATAAATTCACCCCAAGAAACTGTTTGTCCCTGGAAATGCCCCACGACACTCATGCTGCCTGCCTGACAATCCCTCCTGGCAAAATGAGAAGTCACTTTCCCATCTCTCCACTCACTAAAATTCCCACTGATTTCTCACAACCTAAATCAGCAGTACTTCACTGCCTTACTGAAAAAGCCACCTGGTGCTTTTGGAGCTGTTTTCTGAGGATGGCTGAGGGACAGGGAGAGAAGCACAGAACAGAAAAAGAAGAGCCCAGTTTCCAGTGCAACAGCTGATGCAGTGAAGCTGCAACAAGGATTTGCAGGGGAAGGACCAGTGCCTGCAGGTGTTGGATTCCTGAGGACTGCAAAGCATGGGAGAGCAGGGAATAGGCAGCTCTGAAGGATTTTGTTCACAAGCCATGTTTCTCAACCAGAGGTGATAAATGTGGTGGGGGTAAGGCTGCAGCTGTGCCAGCAAGGCCAGAACTACAAATTCCTGTCTCTATTCCCAGCACTGGGGTGAGAGAAGGAAGCCCAGGCTGAGGTGAATCTCACTAACAAATTGCTCATTAGCAATTCCTAATATAGAAAGCCTTAGGAAGCTCATCAGGTGACTAAGACATCTACAAGTTGGGCAAGCTATAGCTTGCAAGTGTCCTTTGTGGATTTAGTCAAAGTGGTTCTTGCAAAGCTTTGCTGATGGCAGCAGTGGAGTCAGAATCTGGAGTGTGCAACTCACGGCAGATCCAGCCACACAGCCAAGGATGAAAGGTGCATTTTATGTACTGAGTCAGCCCAAGGTACCACACAGGACGAATCTAGATACACATAGCAAACACAAACATTGCCCATTTCCTCTGTAAATTAGCATTCTACTGGCTGATATTTCTTAATAAGGTTTATTCTAGCTCCTGCCATCAGCCACGTCACACAGGTGTTCCAAAGTTACCTACTTCCAGAAACTAATCCCACCTAGGTACTGTAAAACCGTATTTTTCACACAGCAAGTTCATTTTTTTTTTTTTTTTTTTTTTTCGAACTAGAAGTTTCATGAGAGAATTCTAAATCTAACAAGGAACTGAGAGAAGTCAAAAGAGACTCCTCTTCAGCCATTTGCCTGCCGACCTTGAAGTTGTGGATATGGCCACAGCATTTCAGGGGAACACCCACTCGAACACCCACTTGCTGATGCTTGAAACTAAAGCTGATTGAAAATACAAGTTTGCGTGCTGTGAAAGAAAGTCCTGACACACTCATGGGAAATGTGGTCAAAACACAATGTGAAGAACACGGAATGAAACACCACAGTTAGAGGAACAAATTGGGGCAGGAATACCCCCAAATGAGAGAGTTCTGCTGTCAGAAAAAAATACAGAAAAACCCATCAGAAGGATGGTATCCTATTGGTAGCCAATAAATGCTATTCCAGACCTGACAGATGTCTCTCAAATACCTAGGCAGGTTCACCTCAAGTTTGTTACAAACCTAAAACACAAAGGACATTTTATCAACATTTTCAGAGCATTTCTAGAGCAGCAAGTAGTCTCGATTTCAGTGCTTGGTTCTAGTGCCATCATCTGCTTCATACCGATATCAGTTGGTGGCAATTCAATCAACATCTTGAAATACCTAAAAAAAGAGTGAATTATTTCAATATTGCATTTCAGAACTTCTCAAATCTGTACTGTATGCTAACAGCAGCATTTTGAGACATGGCTACAATTTAAGCAATTTGTAGAAAAATAGTAAGAGCACTTAAAAGCTATCTCACCTTCATGTAAACAGGCTTTACTGCTCTTATTTTAGCAGCTCCAAAGATCAACTTGCCTCCATTTCAAAATGGAAATTGCAGGTGCCACCAGTATGCTGAGCTAATGGAAAACTAAAAGATAAGCAGCCACCAGAGTATGATCTTTTGGATGTTTCACTTAAGTGCAGGATCTAACACTACAACAGGATTCTCAATTCTGCCAGATTAAATGATACTACATTCCCAGCACATTTCCACAAGAGATGCTGCACAGTGGGAGAGGGGTTGGTCCGTGCTGCCAAGCAGCCCTTGCCCACAAGGAGCAATGTTTGAGGGGACGTGTGTGGGCACCCACACCACCAGGCCAGCCTCGCATCCACAGCAGCCTCCTTCCCTCCCTCCCTCCCCACCTCT
>VYZR01098201.1:0-17198 GCA_013400675.1 Oxylabes madagascariensis | reverse complement strand
TCCCTCCCTCCCTCCCTCCCTCCCTCCCTTCCACCACTCTCTCTGCCCGGAGGGAGGCAGAGGCCACTGCTGCGGGGCCATTCTGGCTGGCCAGGACACCCAGTGCAGATGGGAATATGCAGGTGGCTGCAGGTGGAAGAGGGTGAGTAGGAACCCCTGGCTGTGTCCTGGTGCTCCCAAACCTCCCCCATGGGTCTGTCACGCAGGACCACAGAGTACTCTGAGTCAGAAGGACCCACCAGGACCATCAAGTCCAACTCTCAAGAGAATGGCCCATACAGGGCTCAAACCCCCAACCTTGGTGCTAGTAACACCACACTCCTGGCAGTTTCCTGTGGCGAGCAGGGTTATGGCCATTCCTGGTGTCCAGGCTGAAAGGTCCCAGGTGACCCGTGTCCATGTTGGTCACTCTCGTTACTTACCCATTTCTTGCTTACCCCTCTTCAAAGCACATTGTGAATAAATGGATAAACTGCATCCATCCCGAACTGTGAACGGCAAAATATTTAATGAATTCAGGGAGAAAATTTGCCTGACGTTTAAAGCAATGTGAGAAAAAGAGGTTGCTGTTATGTTTTCCCTTCATTGCCTAGAAGTCTTGTAGTTCATTGGGAAGAACTATTTTAAACAAACCCACATGAAGTCTGCAACAATATATAGATCCAAAGTTCCTAAGATACAAGCCTTAGATATGTTTAGGAATTCACAAACTGAAAAAGACTGAAAAAGCTCACCTTTGGCCACCAAAATTGCTTACAGTTTCATCTGATGAGGACTCTTCCACTGGTTTAAACAAGTGGTTTGCTATTTTTTGTTGTACCCTCCTTGGTTTTCTATTCTTGCCTGCATTTTTTTGTGTTTCATCTATGAATATTTCCTCTCTTTTGTCACAGTACGTTTCAGACTTTAAGCACATTTGTGGCATCAAGTAATCCCTTCAGAAGTGCTGCCGGTGCCCGTACACAGATGCCTGTACCAGCACTTCAAGCCCTGCCTGAAGGGCAGCAGAAGTCATGGGAAAGAGATGGAGTTCTACTCCACAGCAAAGCACGTGGCCATTGCTGCTCCCAACAGCTCCCTATGGGATCATTTACAGCCCACTGACACACAAATGCCCTTCACACAGCCACAGGGGCACAGGGAGCCCAGACTCATGGTCACTGCGGGTTCCAAATGGAGCAATCTTCACAGAGACACATGCACCAGCTTCAAACGCTTCCTGATAGCTCAGAATGCCTTTTAAAGATGTCAGATTTCCAACCATTTTTTAAACACCTCACCTCTTAACATTAGGAATAATACTGGTAGATACTTTTTTAACATCAATTAGAAATCTGTGTAAATATATATATATATATATGCACCCATGCATGCAGATGCATTTTGCATTTGCAGTTCAGGAATTCCTACCTGTCAAGCATCTTCTCTTTCTGCATTTTGAATGAATGCAGTGTGGGTTGTTATCTTCTACTGTTTTTCCTTTTATATGACTAAAAAAACTAATTCCCTGAGCTCCACCAATGCTCCTCAGCCCTCTTTCACACAAAGAAAATTCTATTTGGCAGTTCTCAGACTTCCAGTGGAAACAGAAATATATTTTTGTGTTTATTCTTCATATTTTACAGAAATCAGAATGCTCTGAATTATTGTCTGTTACACTATTACATAAACTTTATTTAATTTGAAATCAAAATGACAGTCAACAAGGACAACCTGTCCCTGTTGAGAAGCAGCCCAACTGCTAAAGCTGCTGGAGTGATGAGTTGGCTCAATAGGAAGCAGCAGTAGAGAAAAAATTCTGCTAATGGAAGGAAAAGTGAAAGAACAGAGAACAAAGCTCAGGAAGCTCTTACGGAATATTCATGGAGAAAGTTGATAAAATTAAGGAAGAAAAATACCTCATATCGCTCATTTAACTGCTGCTGCACAATGTGTAGCATGTGGGACAAGCTGGTGCCTCACTTAACTACAGAAAATTGGTAGCAGCTGTTCTTTAGCAGGGGTTAGAAGTAACCACTTCCTGACTTGCACATCTGTGCAAAATGTCTCCCTACACAACTTGGCTTTATATGCTCTCCAACAGATAAAAGTATATCAAGTCAAGGAGCCTGAAAGTGTTTATTTTCACTTACCCCAAACACATTAAAAGCAAGCCACCATTGTTATTCTTGTCAGTTCTTTATTGGTTTTCATCCTAAAGACTAGCACATTTACAGCATACATGGACTGGATGAACTAGAATATATAAAACAGTAGCCATATGTTTATGATATATTAATACTGCCCAAAACCAAATAAATAAAAATATTTCAATGCACAAAGCTTGGCAAATACAGTCGTATTGGGACAAAACTGTGTCGTATTATACAATAATTTTACACGTATAAATGAAAAAAAGGCAACTGTGCTGTAGGTACTTTCACAGAACATACACAGAACATACTTGGCAACAGTTTTCTTCTTTTACCTTTGTATGTTTTATAATTTAAAAAATGTACTCAAAAAAGGAACATTAGACAGAACTTCATTTTACAGTAATCCTTAGATTTGCCACTCCTGTGCAATAGAAAAGCTCCCTTCCCCCTTGTGAGGGTCCCATGTGGATTTCACGTGTCACAGTTTTCTCTGGAGGAGCCGCTGGAGGCCTGGCGGTCGGTGCTGCCCTCGGGAGAGCCGTGCCCGTCCCGGCAGTGCCGCGTCCAGGACGCGCCACGGGGACACCGCGCTCGCAGCTCAGCACCGCGGGCACAGCCACGCGCCACCCGGGCCCGCAGCTCCGCCACGCGCAGGCAAAATTCAGCAACTTTTTCAGATTACATTGCTATACAAAATAAATAAAGGATTGCTAAGCTTTACAGCAGGTCTAATGATTGTTGGCCACCATCTAGGAGAGCGGCGCTGCTAATTGTTACAAGAGACATTTGTTATTTCCTTCTGAAGCTGAACATTGGAAGATTTTTAGTGTAACAATACAGAACTTAAAATTAACCATGTCTGAAATATACAAAATAAAATTATCAACTCATAAAAACTAAGGGATATAAAGAGCATAGTTTATACAAAAATAAAGTAGCATTTAATAATGGGCCAGGGACTGAAGGCTGAGCAGAACTAATAAAGTAGCATGTTTAAAGAGATCCCATTGAAAATATTTTCTTCATATATTTGTTTACTTATTAGCAAAAAATAAAACAAAATCAACATTTATTAACTGGCAAACAGGGTTAGTAACATTTTCAAGGGACTGTTCTACTGTAGATGATTTGTTCGGACCTCGGGTAGGTACTACAATACATTGCTTTTGCACAGAATTCCATGTTTTGTTATCCTAAAGAGTCTGAAATAATGGCAACAGCCTAGTTCAGCAGAACTCTCTGACCTGGCTTTGTGACATGCTGCTCAGTGTTAAACTGCAAAAAGCAAAATGCAAAAACTGCTGGACCTGTAACCCCCAAACCTACATGGGAGCAGAATGGACATGGCTGATTGAGAGAGCAGTGACAGCACAGACAAACATCAGTGAGAGGGAGAAAGAAATCAGAAAACAGCCATATACTTACCTGGCTGTTGCTACTCCCACAAGTATAAATGGGCAGATTTTTCCTATTCTAAAACTCAGATCCTTAGAAATCAAGAAGGAAAGGACAGAGTGCTGAATGAAGCTAGCTAGAGATTACTGGATTCTGTTAAAATTTGGAAATGAACACTTAGCTGCTTTTTAAAATGCTATCTTAGCTTCGAAGGCATTCTTTGGGAGATTATTTCAGAGGAGATCTGTTGAATATATTTTATCAAATGCTATCCAACTGACCACCTTTGTCGTAAGCTAGAACCCACCTGTGGTTCTCAGGCACAAGCAGTAGCACTGAGCAGTTCCTCTCTATTAACACAGGGCATTGCTACCTTTCTCAGAAATATCCTGACACGGGTCACACTTCCCCACACCAGGATCCTCAACAGGTGAAATGCAAAGGTAAACAGAAACCAATTGTGATTTTGGAGCAAGGGGGTGCATTGGGCACTTTGAGCATTTTTGTAATGACATACAAAACCAATACAGAAAAATCATACGCTGACCAAAATAATGTAACGTCCCAAGATTCTAATGCTTACAATCAGAAATGATATAAAAACCCCATGGGTAAAAATGTGTTAATTAATGTGCAACACCATGGAATATACTGAACATGTCATGTGCAACATCAGCAATTTGCTTGTTGCACTTGCCTTAGAGTGGGGAAGGGCATGGGGAACTGTTTGCTGGCGTTAATAGTTAAGCATCATAATCTTTCTGAAATACTTTTTAAAATCAGTTGTGTGCCCAAGGCCTTTCCTGCCAAAGATGACAGGAATTTGTTTTATTTGAACAGAATTACAAACCAGACCTCATACGTCTGGCCTTTTATATATTGTTAATCTCATACATGAAGATGGCATCCTATATACAGTAAAATAATTCTTTCTCCTCCTGGCTCTTATTGTGCTGATTTTTTTTTTAATTAAACCCCCTTTTTTGATTGTAACAATGTGTTCTACAGTTACTAAACTGTCTAGGATCCTTTTTATTTACAACTTTTGAGTTTTACTCTCAGTTTTAAAAAATTTAGGAAAAGCTCAATCTCAAATCAACTCAGTATAAAAAGATGTTATGGAAACAGCTGCCTAAATACCATTCCTAGAGTCCTTGCCCATCCAGGAGGTACCTAGCTATTTGCATATAGGTAATTATTAAATAGCACAATATCTGCTCATCTTACATACACTGAAGGCTATTGAAACGGGCAGAGAGTCATCACACTATTCTCAAGCTAAGGTGTCAGAATAATTGTTACTATAGATTCCAATTCGGTAACATGCTCTGTATGACCTAGCGAAACGTACAAAAAGGTTATTTATCTCTTCTGGATGACGAAATCATGTGTTAATCTAGAGTGTATCCACATGTTTTAATGAAACAGCAATTAAAGGACATAGTATGCTTATGTTTCAACTTTTCCATAAGTTCCTTCTGGAGGCCTGTAATACTTTGGGAAAGCCTTCAGTTGCAGGGAATTAAATGCATACTTGCGACATCCAACATTCTTCATTGTATTTTCTCGGCGACAACCCTCACTGGGGAAAAAAAACAAGCACAAAAAATGACAGCAGTAAAAGGGAAAAAAAAAAAAGAAAAAAGACTTAAACTAAGATGAAATGAACTGGTTATTTTATAGCATTAAAATAAAGTTGGTTATATTTAATGAGCGCTTAATTAATTTGCCACTGCAAATATTAAAAGAGATGACTCATCATACAATGCCGGTAAGAAGCACACAGAATGGACACAAGCTATGTCTGATTGCTAGTTTTGCATTTCTAGAAAGCAGCAGCACATCTCCTGAAAAGGTTCTTTCGTGCCGGTTTCATGTATCTCAAGGTACACTGTTGTGGAGTTCACATGCCATTCACTGCACAAGGGATCCCAAGGGATTGCTTAAAAGCAGTTCTGCTAATTTATTAACACATAAAGCTGAAAACCAAAACGTGATGATCTCTCTATAAGACCTTTAAAGTAATTTTATTGTTGCCTGTATGTCAGTATTATAAGTACTTACTTAAAGATTAGAGCTGATACAAAAATAATCTATGACTTTCCAGTTATCTCTGCATGCATAAATGGACGTGAAAACCAACACAATCTAAAAAAAATCCTAATCATGAAATAGCAGTGCAAAAAAGACTGGCTGCATTGACAGTCATCCCCCCAAAGAAACAAAGCTCTGCAGAATTTAATTTTCACCCAATGTTTTGGTGCAACTGCCCCACATTACAAAGAGGTTCTGTGCTACAATAAAAAACTACTCCAGTTATAAGGCTTCTTTACACTTGTAAATCTAATTCAGAGTTCCTTTGATTATATCCAAAACAGACATACAAAGAGGAAGCACTATCTTTTAAATATATATTATAAATCAATTTAGGCTTGCAGAAGAATGTCTTTCCCTGATTGAGGACTGGAACCTAAACAATGGATAGTAGACCTTCATGGCAAAGTGTACAGTACAGCATCTTATGGTGGAAATGACACATTAGTCTTGCCTTGGAGATGGCTGCAGCATGTACCAGGTATACTGTGATCATCTGATTCAAAGGACGGTTTGGATTCTGGTTCAGTTTGAAAGCTCTCATGCTCTTACAGACCTCACCGTTCTTCTAATTTTGGTTCATGAAACTGGCTGTATCTGTGTTCTGTATGTAACACCTAGTTTAACTTCATAAAATACCATCTTTTTTTTTGCTTTAAGGAATAGTTTAACTAAGTTTGAAATTTGTCTCCGGAGCACATTCTGTGCTTGCCTTTTATAGAATGGATCATCTGTGATGACACTGTTTTTCTGGCACTGGTTTGTGTTTCACAAAACTCCCCCGACGGCTCTTGCAGCCAAACAGATACATCAAAAGTTTGCACAAATCATACTTCAGAGTACTAATAAAAGCAGTAAGTTTAACTAGCAAATATGTGATGCTAGGTGAGCATTTTAACTGCAAAGTGAATCATTCTCTTCATAACACATTTCACTGCATCTGGTTATTGCATGTGCCCCTCATGGCGCAGATACGGTGACAAGGATATATTTCCCACATTTCACATGCCATCTTCCTTCTCTTGGAAGCACATAAGCAGGATGCACTACTGCATCTTAAATCTGAATGCCTTAACAAATGCACAGGCCAGGCTCCAAAAGGAAAAAAAAAAACAAACTTGTCCCCATCGAAGTGCAAGAAGAAAAAAAACCTACATGTTTTCAAAAAGCCTGGGCTTTCATTCCAAATAGTTTTAAGGTAGTCTTACTGCAACCCTAGTGGTAATCGTGAGCAGCACCTTCATACTTTAAACAGATTAATAATCTCAGGGAGATCAGTGAATATGCCTGCCACCAGAGTGTGGCTGGACACTGGAGCAGGCTGCCCAGGGAAGTGTTTATGCCACCAAGTCTGCCAGAGTGCAAGAAGTGTTTGGACAGCACTCTCAGGCACATGGGGGGATGCCTGTGGCTGTCCTGTGCCAAGCCAGGAACTGATCCTTGATCCTTGTGGATCCCTCCCAACTCAGGATATTCTGTGATTCTAAAGTTACTTTCACATCTGGTTAGACTGAACCCAGGACACTCCCCACATTGCAAGATCAAGGCCACAGTCCAACCTGACAAATGCTCACTTTGTAAAAAGGTAGACTGGGGCACCCAGAGCAAACAGACCAGTGCTAACCATAAAGAACAGATGATTTCTATGGAGACACAGCAGCATCAGGTACCAGCAGAGCACAGGGACGTGTCCCAAACCACCATATCATGATAAACGTCAACAGCAGTAAGAATATACCAAAACTCATTGCAACTAAAATGTAACAGGATACGTGCTTTATATATAGGTATATAAACATGTATATCTTTGTGGTGGGTTTTTTTTGTTGTTTTTTTTTTTAAACAAAATTGGAAGAATAGTGAGGAAAAATATTAAGAGATAGTGTACTGTACAGTCTGATTTCATGAAGACACAAATATAACCACACACTTTTTTTTTTTAAGTTAGAATAATTAAATCCAAATTCAGGATTTAATTCTGATTTTTATTCTAACTGTGCTTTTTTGGTTTTTTATTTCAGCATACTTGTCTCAGCAGCTCTCAATTCCATTAAAATTTATAATAAAAGCTAAAGCTACCTATATTTTTTGAGCAAGTTAATAATAGTAGAAAATACAAATCACAGTACTAGTTCTCCTCAGAAGCCCAATGTCATCTCAGGCACCAAGCGAAGTAAAACCCTTTATGAATTTATCAAACTACATTAAATGAGGTTAGGTTTTTTTATCAGCTATTGCTATTGACAAGCTCTGCCAGACCACAGCATCAACAAAATCCTTCTGTTTAAATAGGCCTCTCCTAGTTCGGCGTTATATATAAATGATGATCAAATTTCATCTGCAATTACTCTGCATCACTAAACTAGGAAGCCACTTGAGTCTCACCACTTAAATAAATGTTAACTTACCATCACTCGCTTATCACTAAGTCACTATCAGCATCATAATTTATTAAAGCTGTGCAACGCTTAAAAATGGAAGTAACAGTAATATTTAATCTAATGTAATTAAAATAAAGCCGAGTGGAAAACCTGAAATCCACCTATTAAAGGAGTTAACTGATACCTCCCTCTTCTTGCCTGAAAATTAAAGACCATTATCTTTAACTTCTAGGATGACCCTATTTAACAATAAGTTCTATAGCAGAGCACCTAAAATAGATAATGGATCATTAGCAGGCTAATGCCAGTCACATCCCCTTCCTAACCACAAGTCATTCTCCTCATGTCTTTAATACATTGCAAAATGCAGATCTACAAATAGAATTAAATAACTCTGCATGCAGCACACTGCAGGTTGTGTTCTGAGTGTTTTCTAGTCTACTAGAATATACTTAACCATGAGAAAGGAACAAGACTATGGTTCTACAAACTGTTCAGTAATGTAATTTGGATATTATGCTTTGAAATTAAGGTATAAATTTGTTGCTTCTTTAAATAAATTTCTTACAATTTCTTATAAACCCCACCCATGTTTTTATTTTTCTTTTCATACCTCGTAAAAATGAAAGGCAAGATTAGCATACACCTTAAATATACAAAAAGATACAAATTCTTTTCAGACAGAGTTCCTTTCTCTGGAATACATGAAACAAGTAACACAAAACTGTATTTGGTAAGAGATCTTCAGGCCGGCTAAAGTAACGAGGTAACAGGCCAATGTCAGACTATGTTACAAGCACTGAAAGCAGAACAATAATTTAAAGTTTCAATACAATTCTTTTTGATAAAATAATTTGATGTATATTTACAGTTTAGTACAATAGAAACGTAAAATTGTAAGGCATAATAATAATTCTTGGCAGACAATGCTATGACACATTCCTTTGTCCAGCAGGTACCAAGTGGCAATACACATTCAAGCACTTTTTTGTTTTTGTGGGTTTTTGTTGGTTTTTTTCTCTTTTTTCTTTTTTGTTTTTGAATTCTATCTTCACTTGCAACGTAATCTGGCCACCAGGTATGCTATGCTCAGAAACAGCCACACAATCAGTAAATTGGGGCTGAGAGCTAGTAAAGGAATAGAGTAGAGGAGGCTGGGATCTAGTCTGAAATCTCGGATGGGCACCAAGCCACTCAAGTTCTTCTGGGTGACTATCTCCCGTGTTCCAATGCTGTGAAAAGGAAGAAGTTTGGGAAGAGGGAAAATAAAACAGAAAGAAAGACAGACATGCAAATGAATGGATAAAAAGAGATGGCAACACAAGGTGGTCAAGAAAATGAAAAAACATGGAAGAACGCACAACAAAACCAGAAGATGAAGTAAAGAAAGAGTGGAAAAACATCTCAAAAATATGTATCAGTACAATTATAGAAATAAGGAGAGGGAAAGAGAATAAAAGAGAAAAATAAGAAAGAAGTACTGTAGTCCAGTGAAAATAAACACATGTAGGTTGAACATTAATGGTTTTCCATGTTCATTCTTTCAGATTACCAAGCAATAATACCCCATGCTGCTCTGCCATGCTTTGGCATGCTGCAAAGAAGTGGAGCTCTGAAAAGCAAGCTGAACATGAATAACCATTGTAGTATTTGACCCTTTCAAACATCTTTCCATGTGGGCTGCAGTGATTTAATTTAACCTCCTAACTACCTAACACATTAATTAAAAAAACCAAACAAACAAAAAAAATCACCCACCTATTTTTCTGTTTGGACACGAATTCAAGAGTATATCAACAGGCATTTTTTCCAGAAGATATGTTGCAAAACCCATCTCATTGTGCATCCACTTCTTAAACTGAGCAACAAAGGCTACAGTGAAGAACAACTCCCCAGGTAGCCTGGTAGGCTTTCTAGTGTGGTCTTTAATTTTGGATAACACTCATACCCTGAGCACTCCAACTCCATTTTGTGTTCACAAAGCAACAACTAAATGACCAAGATGAACAGAGGGATGGAGCACCTCCCCTACAAGGAAAGGCTGAGAGAATTGGGTTTGTTCAGCCTGGAAAGAGAGATGGCCTTGGGGTGATCGAATTGCAGCCTTCCAGTACCAGAAGGGAGCGTACGAGAAAGAGGGAGAGAAGCGATTTACAAGAGCATGTAGTGACAGGACAAGGGAGAATAGGTTCAAAGGGAAAGAGAACAGGTTTAGATTAGCTATAAGGAAAAATTCTTTACTCTGAGGGTGGTAAGCCACAGACGTTCATCCCTGGGAGTGTTCAAGGCCAGACTGGATGGGGCTTTGAGCAACCTGGTCTAATTGAATGTGTCCCCATCCATGGCAGGGGTGTTGGAACTAGATCATCTTCAAGGTCCCTTTCAACTCAAACAATTCTCTGATTCTGTGATTCTAAATGCAATCTGTAAGCCTGATGCTGTTAGAGCTTGTGCGCTTGCTCCATCCAACAAACCCTCCATAACCTTGATGGCTGCGTAGCAGGGTTATGGAAACATAGACAATGTCCTGCAAGAAATCAGATACACCCTGGAGGTGGTGAAAAAGAGCATTCAGATGCTGGTGACACACCAAGTCAAATGGAATTAGGTGGGCAGGGAACTAAACCAACAGTATTTCTAATCTCCATTTGATCCAAATTGGTGATGAAGACGTTTTCACTCCTGGTGCCTACAGTGGACAAGGGCAGATTGAATCTGTGATGCCTACAAATCCCAATTGCCTTTGTAGCAGTGGGGAGAGGGGTGCGTGTGTGTGATCAGAAGAATCAGCCAGTGGAAACCTAGTGCTTACTGGAAAGTGGTGGACAAAGGCTCAACGAAATAGCCTGGAGGAAGAAAAGTGTTTTAGAATATAGATAAAATGTAAAACAATGGGAGAGGGAAAGAAGGAAGGCTTAAAAAATGCTAAGTTGGCATTATGAAATCACATGCCACATCTCCACCATTAAAAATTAGTATCATGCTACTCAATTTTACATGGAGACATACACACAGACACATATGGTGGGAATGGAGGCAAGAGCTGGAAAGTGCTTTCCTTGTCACTGTTGGCCCATGTAGATGCTTCCCCCTGAGGGATGAAAGGTCACCTTTTGGAAATATCAAATTGTACAGTGTCTTAAATCAAAACATTCATCAGCAGACTACCTCTAGGTAGGGTTAGGAGACACAGCAATTTCCCTTCTAATTGAGCTTGCATATGGGAATTCTCTCTGTGAGGAGAGGCAGGGGCTGCCCCATGCTGGACACTGCTGGCTCCAGCCAGCTTCAGCGACCCGCTGCAGGCACAGCTGAACCCTCAGCCATGCTGGTGCCTCAGGAAGGAGTGTGTGAGAAAAGGCAAAGCACTGCATGGCAGTGAAGAGTGATGGGAAAAGATCTGAGAAAGAGCCCTGTGAGCACCAAAGCAAGGGAAGGAGAGGAGAAAGAGCTGAAGCAGTTTCCCCTGCAGTCATGGAGAGGAACTGTCCACACTGCAGCCAATGGAGGACCCCTAATGCAGCAGGTGAATGTTTACTGAAGGAAACTGGAGACCATGGAGAGCCCATNAGCTAAAACTTAAGGCATCAAGACCTGTTATGGACTGACTGCAAATCCCTGTTCCACATTTGCTGCGCATTGCTTAGCATGGGGAGGAGGCGGAGGAGCTGAGAAAGAAGCAGTGGAATACTTTGGCCTGGGACAAGAAGGGAGGTGGAGGGCAAGGTTCTTAGCTTTCGTCTTTATCTCTTAACATCCCCAATCCATTGGCAATAAATAAAAAAAATTTCTCAGAGTCTGTTTTGCAAGTTCCGTACCAGTAACTGGCAAGGGNTTAGCTTTCGTCTTTATCTCTTAACATCCCCAATCCATTGGCAATAAATAAAAAAAAATTTCTCAGAGTCTGTTTTGCAAGTTCCGTACCAGTAACTGGCAAGGGATCTCCCTGTTTTTATCTCAACCCATGAGCTTTTTCATATATGTTTTCCCCTGTCCTGTCGGGAGAAGGTAGTGAGCAGTTGGGTGGGCATCTGCCAAGTGGCCTAGCTCAACTCAATATGATTTTATTCTTAAAGCAGGTCAATCAGTGAAGAAATCAACCAAGTTTTTTTATCATAGCTGTTTCATTGCAGTGAGTGGTCATATCCAAATACGACTACTAGGACTTCATTATGTAATCCTTTTAGTCAGCACCAAGGAGATTTTCCTCACCTCATTTCCAGCTGCTTTTTAAGAGTCCCTATGGCTCTTCTCTGTTGGCTAAATTGCTTGTGTTGTACCTTCCTAATTTTTGTAATGAAAATGAGATGGGCTACCTGAAACACGTAAAGGATTTTACTACCCAGGATGATCTTGATTGAAACTGCCTTAGAGCATATTCCCACAAACAGCTCCATTGGCATTTCTGACAGGACAGAAACCTAGTAAGAAGAGGGAGGGCATGGAGTCAAAGATCTAGTGAGGAGCGTGGGATGCAGATGGAAGAGGCTACCTGAACCAGGTGGACTTTAACTCTTGTTCTGTCTTTACTGGTCAGGTAGCCATGTCCTCTTATCTTGGACTTCTAGACATATCACCATGATTTTACTATTTGTGAGCTGGGAGTTACTCTGTGTTTGACTTAGAACAGGAAAAGCTGTAACTTATTTACAGAAAATGAGTTTATTCTAATAGGGTATTTTTTTCTAAGGTGAAAGCCACAAACTTGTATCTGTAAATTTCTACAAGAATGTAGAAGAACACTCCATGTTCCCTCCCTGATGTCCCTGCTCACTGAACACAATTGTCACAAACACATAATTATCACAAGACTAGGAAAGAAGGGAAGTCCCTGAGGACAAGTAAGTGGGAACTAACACCTCTGAAGACCAACATCACAAGGAAGAAGATGATGCTTTCTTAATTTTTTCAAGAATGGTATAAGCAAGGACACTTTTCTTCTCTGGGAAGTAGTCAGTAGAGAAGAGATGAAATACTCTGAGTCTCACAAATTACTACTACTTCTTCTCTGCCCTTCCGAATGCCTCACAAACTTCAAAAGTCTTTAAGAATGAACCAAACCTTCCTTTTCCAGTACAGTTAAATAAAAGATCCAAGTTAAAAGAACAAAACCCAAGTTTTCTGAATGCTCTGGAAGCAATTCGGGTACAATTTTCTACCCTTTCTTATCCTGTATCTGTCATCTAAGTCAGGTCAAACTGTCCAGGCTGGAATTGGATTTGGTGGAGTTGGACTCCTATGTATTTGTTCCATAATCCTATCTTTCTCATTAAGCTTTATTAATTCTGTTCCATTGTTCCTGAGTAGAATTGACAAATAATTTTAAAAACACAATTACCTATCCCAAAGAGCAATAAGATGTGAGGAAGAGTGATGGGTTTGCAGAATGGTCTAATCTTGGTTTTCCTTCTGTACTAGTCAGTATTTGTCCTGCACAATCTCATTTAGCCAAAGATTTAACAGAAGAAAAAGTCATGTCCTTCACCTGCCAGAGCAAGTCCCTGATGTTGGTAGAACAATCAAGCCAAAGGTTTTTATTAAATTGGCCCTCTTTCAATATCCTTGTGTAGGTCAACACAAAGCAGTATTTTTCTTGGGTCAGTATTTTATCTGATTCTGTGTTATATTAAATTGGTAGAGCGAAAGACCAAAACAATGTTATTATTAACCTCTCTCTCTATTGTGTCCAAGATTGCATTAAAAAAAAACAAACAAAAAAACCCCAAAAAAACAGTGACCCAGTAAAAAATTTGAAGAAAGTAACAAGATTCCCAGTATTTTCCTAGTTGGTTTTATTCTTATCAAATACACAACTGTGAAACTGTACAACAGTTTCAGATGTCTATGTCAACAAGTTGCGTAATTTAAATAAAGGTGTTTGAAAACCACTTAGTCCATTTTAACTTAGTAAATTTTCCCTCACAAAGCTGTTTCAAGTTTTGTTTCTAATATCAAGGTTTAAGTGTGTGTTTTTCTGAGTGCACTTTCCATGTACTGTACTAACTCTGTGACAATGTAGCAAAAAGTGCAGCAAAAAACTGAAAATAAAAAAGTCCAGTGCCACCCAATTAGATGTAGCTATAAACCCCCAAATTACTAGTGTAAGAGGCTGCAAGTGTTATTATATGAGATATTTTTCTTCTACGTAACTGAAGAGTAAGAAAGGGTCAAACAGCAAAAACATACAGAAAGGATAAGAGAATTGAACACTCTAGAGAATTTGGTGAAAAGACACACAGTACAGTACATTCGATAAGAGTGAATGTTGAAAAACAGGACTGAACAGCATTGTTGAACTACATTGATAAAGACTAAAGCTAGATTTCTTATCCTTTCTTTTGGTATGTGACTTACGGAGTTTTCCAGCAGTGCTTGAAACAAGGCATTGAACAACAATAAACAGAATTTATTTTTTTTTTTAAGTACAGTACTTAATTCTGCAAACGTCTCTGCTGCTTCAGAATACAGAACATCATTATATTGATACGACAACAGCACACTGACACATTGTGATGAAATTTAGTTGCTGTAGTGTGAAACACTCATACTGACATTTCACCCAGTGAGCAGTGTTTCACTGCTAAAGAATAAACGTGGCAAACCAGTGCAAACTGCAGGTGTCTGTGTTTCAAAGAACAAAAGACAGGTCATCCCAGAGAAATCTCCCTGATCTAGAACTAAGAAACCTAGTGCTATTACAGTTCAGGTAAAGCCATCATTAAACAACTTTCAAAGCAGCACCAGTTTCCTGTTCTGTAAGCTCAGCATTAAAGGAAAATATATTTTTACATGCTTGTCTGAAAACTCGTTTCCTAATGAAAACTCAAGCCCGTCTGATATAAATCTGTTAAGAACCAGCTTTAGCATATGCAACTCACATGCACAGGAGGGATGGATTCTAGCAGTCAGTTCTACAGTTTCCTGACTTTACTTCTCTTTTTCTTTTGATGGAAACAGAGACCACCACTCCTCTGCAGTTTGCATGGTTCCTTATTTAGGAATAAGTGATGCAGTTAAACTCTTACCTCCTCATACACTCCAGAGCCTGAGTGAAGACCTGTGGAGCCATTCCATGTTCATGCTGTAGGATCAAACACTGCTCCAGGGTGATCGACATGGCAGTCCTATCCTTGGCACTTTTACAGCTCGTAAATCGAACACCATTAAGTCTGCGGCATATCTAGAAATGGGAGAGACCATCCATCACTCCTCCTAAATGTATGTTCTGTCTGAGAGAACACCTGTACTTCCCCTTAGAGAGACACAAATGTAGTGTAGGGCTTTGATGACAAAGTTTGGCATGTTTGAAAGAGCAGAACTTCATTGCATGAGTTGAGGGGAAAATTCTGACATGGAAAATACATTTGATCTCCCCATGTCTCATTCTAGAGGAGGTCTAGCCTGGCAGCATTTCCAAGCTACATGCAAGTAAATGAAGAAATTCAAACATATCAGTAATAAAAAGGGGCAAATACATACGTATACAGAAAATCAGCTGAACTATGCAGAGATGTTATATTCATCTAAAGATGAATAAATACCTCAGCTGCTTGCCAAAGGATATCAACGTTCTTGTTTTTCCTTGCATGTACATTTTGTCCCAGAAATCTTAACAGTTCAGGCAGGCACGTCTGACTACGAGATCGAGGTAGACCTATAAAACAAACAAAACCAGCTCCACTTATTCATTTGTATTCAACAGATCCTTTACAGTCTGCCTGTTGCAAACTCATTTGTGTTTTCTTGAAACTAGAACAATTATTCAAGTTCTGATTTACTTAGTACCATCAACAAAACAAATTCAAGCTTAATTAAACTCAATTGGAAATATAAATTCCAGTTATTTAAAACTTCAGGGACTCAGAATCTAATAGCAGTATAACAAGAGAATGAGCTGTGGAAGGGCTGACAGTGGCCTGTTAGCTAAAGGACCGAGAAGAAGTTGGAAGAAGTAAGAAGGAGCCTTTTCTCCAAGGCTGTTACCAAGGAGATCAAGAGAAGAAAGATAAGAAGAAGTTTGTAACTGTACGAAGTATTTTTAGAAAGTTAGTTGAAGTCACTGTTACGTTTCACCAATGGTGTTATGTTGATTTATTGTAGCCAATTATTAATGTAGAAGAAGTATAAACTATCAAAAGAGTATATAAGGTCAGCCATGTTCGATAATAAACAGAAGAAGGAGAAGTTGAAGTTGTTGCCAGCAGAAACTGCTTGTGAGCCTTGCTTTGTGTGTCGTGACTGTCTCAACAACGACAATGAGCAAAGGGAACAAGACTGGTATAGTCTTTTGGTTTGTGTGTCACAGAGATGACAGGATAACCTGATGTCTTCAGAGAAACTCTCAAGGTA
Source organism: Oxylabes madagascariensis (assembly GCA_013400675.1). Taxonomy (NCBI): domain Eukaryota; kingdom Metazoa; phylum Chordata; class Aves; order Passeriformes; family Timaliidae; genus Oxylabes; species Oxylabes madagascariensis. Next base: position 844 of record VYZR01098201.1, on the reverse strand, counting down.
TTTTATATTCTGCTCACATTTTTGATTTTAAATTTGCAAGCTGATCAGCTCTCAGTTACAAGAAACACCCACAGGACACCAAATTGTCATGATCTGTTTATTAATATTTCACTAAGTGGAAATAAAGTAACTGAAATTTTTCGGAGTACCTTCAGTACTCATATTCTGCGTTCAAACTGTTGCACATCGTCTCTTATATATGTAACAATCAATTACAAGTATTCAACAAGTTGTCTTTTTTGTTGTTTGTTTGAAGGACTAACCACAGAGAACACCAACTAAAGTTGACTGAATAAATATGGAGGTATGCACTTTAAGAGATGACATTGGACAAAAAGAATCCTACCTGAGTGACATATGAGATTTTATTTTAGGCCTACTTCTCACAGCAAATAGTATCTCAGACTAACCTGATCTCCTCCTACAGGAAGGTGACCCGCTGAGTAGATGAGGGAAGGCTGTGGACATTGTTTACCTGGACTTCAGCAAAGCCTTTCTCCTGGACTAACTGGCTGCTCATGGCCTGGTGGGACACACTGCTCACTGGGTAAAAATCCCAGCTGGATGGCCAAGCCCACAGAGTGCTGGTGAATGGTGCTGCATCCAGCTGGTGGCTGGTCACCAGTGTGGTTCCCCAGGGCTCAATTCTGCAGCCAGTCCTGTTTAAAATCTTTATCAATGATCTGGAGGAAGGGATCAAGTGCACCCTCAGTCAGTGGCAGATGGCCCCAAGCTGGGCAGAAGTGCTGATCTACTGGAGGGCAGGAAAGCCCTACAGAGGGATCTGGACAGGCCAAGGCCACTTTTATGGGGTTCAGCACGACCAAGTGCCAGGTCCTGCCCT
>VYZR01098200.1:0-11822 GCA_013400675.1 Oxylabes madagascariensis | reverse complement strand
TGTTTCCAGGAAGTAATCCTATGAGCTGTGGTTGTTTCCAGGATTTTGAGCCACTTACAAGTTTAATCTATCCTCTCTGAGTTTAAATGCTCCATTATCTGTTAGAATATAATTAGGGGCTGCAAGCACGAGTCAGCATACACAGAGTTCCGTGGGAGTCCCTGAGCTCATTGAGATGAAGACAGTTTGACTGATGGTGGTCAGCTGATATTGGGCCAGAAGCTAATAATAGCAGGCAGCGCTGCTTAGCTAGGTGAGAAAGTTAACTTGGGAAAAATTAAACTGAAGGCTTTGGGATTTATGGTTGGAAATAAATTTCCCATTCTCATTTGTTTCCTAGTAAGAGAGCTTCAGAGGCAGTTGGTTTCTTTTATGGTTTTATAATTAAGATCTAGGGGCTTCCTGGCTTGGTCTGTGCTCGCTGCAGTTGCTGCTCTCTGCAGTGGCAGCGCTTGGAGTGTGGGAGGACATTTGTCACGCCAAGCGCAGAGGTGGTAAGTGACAGTGACCTCCACCAGACATGGAGCAAGCAAATTAAAGCTGCATGTAGGGGACTGACGCCCACATCTTATATTTATGTCTGGCCTAATGAACTAAATTAATAAATCACTCGGATGTGCTGCAGAAACAGCTTTTTCTAAATTGTACGCCTGTCTTAGAGTAAAGACAAGCCCTCCGCTTGAGGATATCAATATCAAACTTATCTTCAGTTCAGAGGATTGAAGACAAAAAAAATCACGTAGCTGACAAGAGAATTCTTCCTCTGTTCAGCTGAAACCCCAAAGAGATATGGATAGGCCTAGATGCTTTCTTTGTTTCCTGAAGTATCTCTAGATGGGAAGTACACTGGAGATACAGCTAGCTAGTTAGGTGAAGAAGGTGAGAGAAGACTTACTTTTTCTTGGTTTCCATTGTTGGCTTTAGACATAGGAAGGTTCTAGGCTGAAGCTTCTTGGTTCTTTGCTTAGCCCACGGTGGCACTCACAGAGCCCTTGAAGCAATGGACACATTTGATACACAATTTCTCAGCTGACACAGGTGCATTTGCACTCAATCTCCTTGTGAGATCCTGCCTTATGTGACTCTGTGGGTGACTGGAGAAATACTTTCTAATATTTTCAATTCCTTGTGCACATCCTGCTCCTGCCCAGCCCAGTGTTTCACCTGGGTCTTCAACAGACCACGTAGATAGTTCTGAAAGCCTGAAAAGACATTGCTACTAACAGTAGTTGGATCCAGACGCTCCACAGTTATTCCACTCACTGCCTGCCTGCTTGGGAAATACTGCAGAGTTAATCCTGAACCTCAGCTGAAACGGCAGGTTTGGGATCAAATGAAATCCTTTATGGCAGCAGTGAGACGTTTTTCCTTGTCCTCTTTTGCTGTCATTTCCATACACATCCTCCTTTACAGCTGGCATAAGGGGTCTGTAAGCACTGCCCGCCTCTGTGCTCCAGCTGCAGCTCAAACAGGTTTTCACTCCATCCTGTCAGGTTGCAGGAGGTGGGGGGCAAGGGGTGACATAACTCCTGTGATTGTAGACTTCCCTTTGTGCAGCCTGCCCCTCCTTCCCCCCCTGCACACTGGAAGTGTGAGCGGAGCCACTTAGCAGGGGGAGCTGTCTGCCTATCAGTCCCAGGCACAGAAGCTCACTGTGATTGCAATTACAATTTCCAACTTGTCCAGAGATGCCAGAAATCCAGCTGTCCTTGAGAATGCTGTATACCATGCGCAGGCCCCGAGAGTGCTCAGCCGCTGCAGAAGCTGGAAATCCGATCTCTGATGAAGGTTAACTGCTTTTAGTCATCTGAAGGTTAACTGTTTCGAGGCTGCTTTTCTGTTATTTCCATCTTAAGCAATAATTTCTCTTTAAATGTGTGAAAAATTTCTTTAAATTTTATCTTTTGCTTCAGTAATTTTCCCCTCCACAGTGTGTGAGGGTAAAATGTGTGTGTATGTGCGGGGGGGGTTAATTTTCCATAGGCAGGAGCGTGTGGCTGTGTGGTGAAAGGACATACACAGAAAGCTGGAGGTATGAGCACAGGCAGACAAGCCAAGCTGCTTGGAAATAATTCTGCTGGCATAACACACTAACTGGAAAATGCAGTCAGGGAAAGTGAGTTTGCCTGGTGATGGGGGAAGTCTGGACCCTATTGGAATCCATGGGAGCTGTGAATTCAGTGGGGCCAGGACCTTACCTCTAGGGTAATCCTTCTCAGAATCTGCCACAGGTTTAAGGAAAAATCCCGTGCTTTGGTGAGGGCCTGGCATTACGAGCTACTCCTAAATGAGTCAGGAAGTACATCTAGATGCTTTTTGTTTTGGCAGTTGCAGAACTCCTTATTTTGGGTTTGCAGTGCTTTCTGCTGTGGAAACGCTGCCTAAGTTTGGGTACAGCTGTGGATTAACTGAAAGTGTTAAAGAGTCTAATCAAATTCAAGAATTAGTTTTGGCTGTAGAGTGTGTATGTATTTTGAACTGAAATCTTGTATTACATGCTCTATTTCAACATATGGGGTACCCCAATAACAGGGTTGATACTTGTCTCCTTGGTGTATACTTTTGGGCTTGGTTACTGAAACGTGAAGTGAGTTAGTTGCTTGGCTGTATATGTGATTGTTCTGAAGGTCAGGATCCCAGAGTTGCCACTGTTATATCAGGACACAGTAGGAGAGAGGTCTTTTGAAAAAGTGTTTAGAAATGAGCAGGCAAAGGATGAGAATATTTTGAAAAGGAAAAAAAACCAAAAAACAAAAAAACAACAGGCAGAGAGGTGGTGCTATGAGTGTCATAAGTGGTACACAACAGTTTAATTAGGGGACTTAATCAGGAGCTCATGGGATTTGTATTTCCACGATGAGTTTTCTGTTGCACTCAATAGTTCTTGGCATTGTGCTGTATGTTTCCACCCTTTACCATGGGTTAGATCTGGGCCTGGGTCAGAATGCTCTCCTCCAGCTTCTTATCTTGCCTGGGCTTATGTGCTTGTATCTGGCTGTGGGCATTTAGCAGAGTAACCTTACGGACTTCAGTAAAAATTTCTATTGGATGCTGTAAAGCCATGAATTCTGGGGACTCATCCCAAGTGGATAGCACCTGCAGGTGTGGATCTTTTCATCTGCTCAGCCAGTCCTTGGTGCTGTTTAAGGCCGAGGGAAAATGGACCTCTGCAGGCACTGATCCTGCTGGAGTGCAAGGCTGCAGCTCACAGGCTTGTCATGACAAACAGGAGAAACAGGCTTCCTGAAACAGCAGCCAAGTGGCTGGGGATCCTGGGATTCTTCTCACAGTCTTTGCAAAGTGCAGAAATAAAAGTGACAAAGCATGGTAAAATGATGAAATTAAAGAAAATGTTTTTTAATAATGCTTGATATGTTATGAGAAGAAGCTGACACAGATACCCAGGTTTAAAGCAGAGTTTGGCACTGAGCAGGGTGACAAGTGTTGCCTTAACGCTAAAACTGAAAACCTGTAGTTAAGAAATAGCTTTGCATTCTCTCTGTGCCTCCAGCTCCTATGAGCAACATAAAATAGGCACATGTTAATGTTTAAGTTCCTAAAGGGCACTGTGTATGCCAGAATGTTGCCAAACTGATAAAAAATGCAGGGTTTTATGGGACCCCTGTTAATAAAAGAGAAGTACTGTTTCCACAAGCTTAACTGTAATGCATCCCAAACAAGCCACCACTGGTTTGAGCTTAACAGCTGATCTAATGAGGTGCCAAGTCAACTTAAAGTTAAGGGAGAACAAGGTTTTTTATGCTCTAGTGAGGAAAAAAAAAATCCATGTATACATACAAATGATCATGCTGTAACCATTTTTAATAGGAATGTAAGCGTACAAAAGCACAGGCTTATAGGAGCCGAATTTCAAGTATCATTGCCAAAATACATTTTACCTCCAATACTGTAGTTTGCAGTGCTTCTCCCTCAGTGCTTTGTTGCAAATAATCCCTCAAAAATTGTTTTCTGTGCCTCAGTACTGATCCAGACCCCTCTGATGCATCAGCAACTGTCACAGATTTATAAAAATAATTAGCATCTGTTTGCATTAATATTCTACCTATCATTTACAAGTGACAATCAGATGTTTCTACTGCTGCTTGTGATGGAAGAAATAAGACAGGGAAAGGTGGTTTCTGACTGGCTTGCTGATAATCTTTGTAATATCCTGCCAATACTTTTTAGATATCAGTGCAATAACTGGAGTAAGCAGGTACATTTGAGGCCACACTGGGGCTGGCAGTCCACAGAGCAGCAGATGCTGGTTTAAAATGCCTGATCCTTCTGTATTGAAGCTGTAGCTCCAAAAATAAGGAGATGTTGCAGAGCAATATTTTCCACACTAACTATGGTGTTGCTTCTTGTTGTAATAATCTCTTGGACCTGTTGAAAGTGGGGTGAGATTGTCCCTGCCCTGAAAGGTATTTGATCAAGACAGACACAACAGATGAAGGGGAGAGGAATGATTATTACTATAGCAGTTTATAAATGAGCTCTGAATTGCAACACAGATCCCATAACCTCTGAGCAAATTACTTAATTTTTTAATTGATTTTTAATTCTCTTCAGGTTTTAAATTGCCTTAGGATGTTTATGTAAACAAGCAAATACTACATGAGGTTTTTTCAGACAAAGCTGGTTTATCTACTTATCCACTGAGAATGTCTAAAATGTTGTTTTCATTAGCTTTTGCCCAGGTCCGGTGTTTTAAAGATGCTGAATGGCATTTGATAGATAAAGCAAATTGTATATTAGCAACGGGAGAGAGAGAATAGGTATGCCTCCCTCTTAGTTACTTACAAGGTGATTACAAGTGTATCCTGAAGGTTTCTGCTTCATGCAGAATATCAGGCTTTTAATTACAGAGGCTAATATGCGTTGCTCAAAATAGAATTGCATGTGTTTCTCATCGGCCAGGACCTGTTTTTATCTTCATGCTTTACATGACAGAGGACGCAGAAATGTTTAAGGAAGTAGGGTTATGTAGATTTTTGAGCTATGCTGACAAAGGCTCTCCTTGATGAACCTGCACAGGTAAATTGTGAGACATGGAGCAGTGCAAAGGTAGGAAGCAGCTGAGGTAGAAAGAACAGTTTATCTGATCTCAGTGAAGGAGGGGAATGTGGGACAGGGACTGGCTACGGGCAGCTCCCAAGGCTTTGATTGACTGAGCCATGTCAGTGGATAGACAGCCCCTGGGCAGAATCCGTTTGGAAACATTCTCCAGTGTCAGGGATGCTTTTACTGGCTGGGCAGTGCTCTTTGAAAGAGTTCAGTGGGATTATTAGTATGTGTAGAAGCAGAATTTAGCTTCCTGTTTTCTGATGCCAAGCAAATTATGTTCTTGTTGTTTTTGTTTTTTTTTACTGAAGTCGTGTTGGTTTAGATCAGTAGCTAGAGTCACCAGCTAAACACACAAGTCCCTCTGAAAAGCTATTTTAATAACCAAAGCATTTAGAAAAATGGTATTTGGACTGAGGAGAGAAAATGAGTTTCCTTGTTGGAATTGTTTTCTTGGCAAACTGTTGAACAAATATTTCTTGATAAAACATTTATTAACTTGCTGAAACTAAAAGGAAGAGTTTCTGCTGAAGCTTTTCAAAGGGAGATATATTGCAGTGAATTCCTCAGCCAGAAGATGTTTTGAAATATGCTAGTGATTGAAGCACCTGGTTTTATCAATTTCTGAATGAACTCTGGTGAATTCCTCCTTTGAAGTCATTCGTTGTTTCAAAATTCAGACTATGTTCGTTAGGCAAGAATGTTGTCAAATCCAAATTGAAATGTTGACCACTTTGTGCGTGTGATTAAATAGTGGACAGCAGGGAACCATTTCCCAGAGCTAGGCCATTTCTGAGGATCTGAATGCTGTGTCCTGCCTGGTTTTAAGCAGGGGTGGGAGATGTGTCTGGTTGCTCTGTGACAAATCTCTTCATCAGGTGAGGGGCACAGATGGGACAGAAACTCCAGACCAAAGAAAAAGTTGTTGATGTCAGTGTTAATGTGACTGCTTGGCAAGCTCTCAGAGTATTGTGGAGCTCCAGAAAACACCTTAAACCACATTATGTCACCTAAATGTTTGTAGCTCCACTCAAACTTACAGATCAGCCCTCTGCAAAAAAGTGCAGGGTATTCCTCTCAGTGATGTGCTGCAGCTTTCTGGGGCTTTGGCATTTCACGGGCACAGAAGTCCACGATAAGTGACCAAGGAACTGACAAGTGATGTTGTTTTGAGCTGCCCCTCAGAGGTGCAGCATCATCCTTGATCCCAGTAAGGCGATCACACCTTGTGATGGTGGTGTTAGATCTTTTAAAGAAACAAAATGTGAAGGCATGCACCAAGGAATAGATTGATTAATTATATGGAACCATACTTCTGCTTTNCAAACTTACAGATCAGCCCTCTGCAAAAAAGTGCAGGGTATTCCTCTCAGTGAGGTGCTGCAGCTTTCTGGGGCTTTGGCATTTCACGGGCACAGAAGTCCACGATAAGTGACCAAGGAACTGACAAGTGATGTTGTTTTGAGCTGCCCCTCAGAGGTGCAGCATCATCCTTGATCCCAGTAAGGCGATCACACCATGGTGGTGTTAGATCTTTTAAAGAAACAAAATGTGAAGGCATGCACCAAGGAATAGATGGATTAATTATATGGAACCATACTTCTGCTTTATAAAAGTCATGTCAAATAGTAATTGTCTTGGTTAGAAAGGCTGATGGTGGATGCTATGGATGCTTTTTCCTGCTTTTTATTAAATGTCAGCCTCCTGACTGCTGATCTTGGCAGTAAGATGCAAAATAGGTGCTGGCAGACAAAAGTCTCCACAGTGTGGATGGGGGTTACTGCTTTGTAATCAGGCTGAAAGTGGACCCTGCTTCAGATCTGAAAGTCAGCTTTGCATGGCACATGCTCACAGCTGCTCTGGATATGTCTCTAGCACTAACTTTGACACAGTGGTAGTGCCTTGAGCTTCCAGGTTTCCCAAAGGCTCACAGAATCACGGAATGAGATAGGTTGGAAAAGATCTTTGAGATCGAGTCCAACCTATGACCTAACACCACCTTATCATCTAAACCATGGCACTGAGTGCCACGTCCAGTCTTCTTTAAACACCTCCAGGGACAGTGACTGCACCACCTCCCTGGGCAGCCCATTCCAATGCCCAATTCCTCTCTTTGTGAATTTTTTCCTGACATCCAGCCTAAACTTCCCCTGGTGCACCTTAAGGCTGTGTCCTCTCATTCTGTCAGTGCTGCCTGGAGAAAGAAACCAAACCCCCTGACTACAACCACCCTTCAGGGAGTTGTAGAGAGTGGTAAGGTCACCTCTGAGTCTCCTTTTCTCCAGGCTAAACAAACCCAGCTCCCTCAGCCGTTCCTCACAGGGTTTGTGTTCCAAGCCCCTCACCAGCCTTGGTGCCTCCTCTGGACGTGCTCAAGCGTCTCAACGTCCTTCCTAAAGTGAGGGGCCAGAGCTGGACACAGCACTCAGTGTCCATCCTAAACTGAGGGGCCAGAGCTGGACACAGCACTCAAGGTGTGGCCTCACCAGTGCCGAGTACAGGAGAAGAATGACCTCCCTGGTCCAGGCCAGGTGCCCTTGGCCTCCTTGGCCACCAGGGCACTCTGCTGGCTCACGTTCAGCTGCTGTCACCAGTACCCCCGGGTCCCTTTCTGCCCGGGCACTGTCCAGCCGCTCTGTCCCCAGCCTGTAGCATTGTAGGGGTTGTTGTGGCCAAAGTGCAGGATTTGGCACTTGTTGGCTTTGGACTCAGCCCATTTATCCAGCCTGTCCAGGTCCCTTTGCAGAGCCCTCCCACCCTCCAACAGATGGACACATGCTCCCAGCTTGGTGTCATCTGCAAATTTACTGATGGTGGACCCAATCCTCTCATCCGGATTATCAATGAAGATATTAAACAGGACTGGCCCCAGCTCTGATCCCTGGGGAGCACCACTAGTTCTTCTGTGCCTGAAGTTTTCCTGGCAGTATCGCTTAGAAAGAGCCTTTTTCACTTTTTTTCCCAGACAGCTGCAAGGCTGTTGAAAAGCAGATTCACCCCCGTTGTCCTTGTCAAAGTTTGCTGTAGGAAATGCTGGGAAAAAATGTTTGGGTTTTGATTTGTAGAGTTCTATTGGTTGGATAGTTCCTTTGGAAATGCAGGATCTGTGATACCAGGCCATCTTATGTGCATAATTAATGATCTTGAGATTGTGGTAATTCACAAAAGAGGATGAAAGCATGGCATAAATTATTTCACCCTCTTTGTAGCATCTTCAAATTAGATCACTTATAAAAATAGGCATTCCCTCCTGCAGTACTGCAAGTTTGAATGGTGTCTGTCTACAGCTTTCTGCTTGGCTTCTGTCATTCAGTGAGACTTTTCCTTTTCGAGAGCATCCACACAGGCAGAAATAAAAACTATTAAGTACAGTTGTATTTATGGATTTGACTGAGGTGTTTGTATTGTTAGCAGGCAGCCACTCATTGAAGCACATTTGGTTTGGGAGTTGTTTGGCTTGCCCTGACAGCTGCCAGGATCTGAGCATGGCCATACGTAAAAGATCTGTTGTTGCATTTGTTCTGGGGGTTATTGCAGATGTCAACATTTTATCAACATGAAAAAACAGAGTCATTATTATTATTATGTTATATATGTCTGGGTATATTACCCTGACAGTAGGGTGCCCAAATCTTGTGCAAATCTAGGAAATCTCGGGAATTTAGCTGAATTTATTGCCAATAAATACTTTAGAGCTGACCAGTTGTCAGCAACCACACTCACACCTCCATGAGGTGCGGGCAGCACCAGCCCCTCCCCTGCTGTCCCCACCCTGCCCTTTGAAGGCCATGGGTTCTTTAAAGAGTCTTTTTAAAGATGTTTTAATCTTATCTTCAGAAGAGGAGTAGGTCAGCAGGAAGGTAAAAGAAAGTAGGGAAGAGAAGGTGGGAGGCAGAGCTGTAGAAACTTAGGAGGCACTCACAGGCAGAGCAATGTCAATGTGACACAGGGAGCATGAGGCAGATTTGAGGACTTTTTGGCTCACTGGTGCTGGTTTGGTCAGGAGAACAAAAATCTAACAGTGAACCAAGCAGTCCAAGGAAACTTCCCATGTTCAAATACCATCCCTTTGGAGTACCCAGGTCCTGTGTGTGAGGTTCTTGTGCAGCTGAATACAGATGAGGGAAAGATGGAGACGAGTCTGATTTGAATTCTCTGTTGTGAGGAATTGAATACCAGGCAAAATGTGTCTTTGATTAAAACAATTCTTAATGTTGATTATACCCTTGATGAAATTAAGTTTTATTCTGATGCTATCCCTTGAAATTGATCCTGAAGAAGGAAGGGGCTTTGAGTGTGTGATTATAAAGTCAAGCTTTTCAGTGATACCAGAAAATATCAAAGCAATGCCTGAAGACTCTTCGGAAAGGAGTGAGAACTTGATAGATTGTTTTGTTTTGCTCTGGAGACCTTGCCATCACTCATCCTAAATCAAAAATCAAAACAATAACTCCCTCCTTTGGAAAGGTATGTGCAACCAAGGCTGACAATACATTTAAGCTGGTCAGTGGTAATGTCTGTTTACCCTCCTGTTCGAGCACCACTGAAATGATGCCTTTGTTAGACTGCATGGTTACAACTTCAAATATTTTTGCTAGTAGCATCAAAATAGTAAGAAACAAATCACTTTGGACAGAGTGTTCTGAAATAATGATCTGTGTCACAGGCTGGAAGTAAAACATTTGTCACAATGACATGATATTTTTACTGTTAAACCACCTACTCCTGATCTCCAAGGGGGGAATCCCCAGAATGAAGCCCACTGTTACTTGTCCTGACAACTTTCAATGGGAACAATTCTGGTTGCTGAGGTCCTTGGCTATTATGCATAAAAGGGAACTGAAAATGGGCTAGATTTTGCTTTCTCATCACCGTGATCATTTTTTCAGGGCAAGACGCACAGAAATGCTGGTGGGAGCTGTCCCTGATCAGATGTTTCAGGGAACCTCTACACTTGGTTTGTTGTGCACTAGAGGCCTGTTGCTGGAGAACTGAAGTTCCTCCTCTGCTAACTCAGGCTCTGATTAATTGGGAGACCTAATTGGCACAAAACAGGGAGAAGGAAGAAGCATGTGGTGTGGGGGTTCTACAAAGTTTATCTCCTTCACTTTCAAGCATTTCAGCATTAATTCTCAGCACCTGAACCCCGTTGGAGTCAGCACGGTGGTCCATGCCCTCAGTGTTTGCAGGACAGGGATCACAGTACTGGTTTTTTTCCTAATTTATTTTATGTGGCTCCAAAATGCCTGGTGAGCCAAAATTGCTTCTGTAAGGGCATGAAGGTGTCTATTCCTGCATGAATAGGACCTCCTGCTTCTCTGAGGTGGGCAGGAAGGTTTGACCCAGCAGTCTGCAAGTATGACCTTCAAGAGGGAGAGCTTTTGCATCCGTGATTTGTGCTAGTTTTGAGCGTTTGGAGGAAAGTGGGGCATCTCTCTAATGCATTTGAATCACATGGGGCAATCGCTAGCTTTTGAATTCAGTGTCAGCAACACAGGCGGTGCCTGTGAGGAGTCAGTCAGACTGGTACCCTCTGTGCCGTGCAAGTGCTGTGACAGGCAGGGCAGTCTCAGAGGGTTGCCTGCTCTGAGCCATGCAGCACATTTAAAGACACGTTGCATCTCCAGAAAAGGCTCTCAGCAGTGAGAGAGCAGCCAGAGACCAGCTCTGATTGTGGGCAGTGGAGACCGCCGTGCTCCAGTGTTGTGCCATGCCTGGCTGCTCACAAGACTGCAGGGCACTGACCTGGGGCCGGCTTCTCCTGATCTTCTCCTGATGGCACTGGCTCGATTGGAGTCAAGTGAGCGGCACTTGTCTGATGCTGTTTCCATCACATCTGTGCACGAACAGAGGGTGTGATCCCTGAAGTGGAATTTTATTTTTTATTCGTAGTTTTCATCCTAGAGTAGTGGCACACCTGAGAGATGGATTTCTAGAACTTTCTGAATAACTTGGTCTCACCATTTAATGGTGCAGCACACTTGTACTCCAGGCTAAGTATGCCGTGACTCCACTCACTACCCAGTGAACCTCTGCTCAAGGTCCTCACTGAAAGCTGAACTCAAAAAAGCTCCAATCTCTTACATCCAAAAGATACAAAGTCCAAAACCACCCCTTCAAAACCTGTAGCCTCCTTAATCCTAAGAGTTTGTCCTGGCTCTGAGGAAACACATGCAAACAAGATTCATGATGTGACCTTCTCTGTTTGGTTACATAGAGAGGTTCCTTGAGGAGGCTTCCTAAAGCAAAAAAGGCATGGAGGGAGTTTCAGGGAGATGGTGGTTAGTGCACAACTCTGGCTAACAGCTCATTAAACCCCCTTAATGACAGGGCTTTTGGACCTCTTTTTAAAGTTATGTCTTTATTTAGTTATTGGACCTGGTTTTTTAGTTATTTGCTGCTATGCCAACCAAATTCAGCATTTTCCTGTAGAAAAAGCAGTTGGCCAGGTGAGTGTGAATGCAGGATCTGGACCTGGATGTGCACTGCTGCACTTCCATGCAACCACCTCTGGTGAACCTGTAGTTCTGTAAGCATTCTTTGCATTCATTCTGTGCATGAACAGAGGGTGTGATCCCTGAAGTGGTATTATATTTTTTATTCGTACTTTTCATCCTAGAGTAGTGGCACACCTTTATGCTTGGAGCATAGATGTGGATGTACAGAATGATTAATAATTTTTTCTTTTTATAATTTTAATTAAAATTTTGATAACTTTTAATTTTAAAAGTAATGTAATTTTAACATAATTAATTTTA
>VYZR01098191.1:0-10713 GCA_013400675.1 Oxylabes madagascariensis | reverse complement strand
TGCAGAATAAGTTACGCAAGTATTTATGCAACAGCTTCCCTTGACGTGCAGTGAGAAGTACAACAGTGAATCACTCAACAGTGTATGCTTCAGCAATCTGAAGGCTCAAAGTCATAAATCAGAGAGGATCTGATTGTTGACCCAGGTTTTTAAAAAGAAAGATTATGCTGTACTTGTTGATTTTTATAGTGACTTCTGTCTCTCAAATCTTATGTGTCTGAGAGCAGAGCTATACTCCTGGGATCGCCCTGCTGTCTACTGGGGTTGCCATGTTTGTTCCAACATCCTGAAAACTGAGAGCTTCATTTTACAGATGTGCTTTCTGTCAGCCTGGGACATCTTGCAGGGCATTGGTGACTGCTGGAAGGGACTCAGTTCTCCAAGGGGTGTCCACATTCCGGGATGATAAAATCAAGAACAAACAGCAGAGAATAACAAGAGGGAGTCTTTCAATGAATGTCCCCCCCCCATTGTTTTTGTGTCTTTTGTTATATGTCACTGGTTAAATTTGCCTTATTTGTGTGTTTGTGCCTTGTTTATCTCCTGGTTGCCTCAGTAAATATTGTTCTCCTAAATTTATATTTGCTTTGTCAACCTTCTGTTAGCCAGCGTGAACCTCTTATGTGAGCTCTTAGACAAACCCTCTGTCCAACTTCTTGTATTTTTGGAAGATACTCTATAAAGCTTTAGAGAAAAGAAGCAACCCTGTATGATCCTGCCTTTTACTCTAGGCTGGGATGAACCTGTCCAAAAGCTCCTAATTTAGAGGCAGGCTACATATTAAAGGAAGAACTCAAGACTGATCTAATTCCTAATATAAAAGGAGTCGCAAAGGAGGGAGAAAAGCTTCTCCCAACTGCTTGTGTGCCTCATTCCCTGAAGAAGTGTGGGCTCAGATGTGAAGGTGGGAGAGCTCCGATGGCTCCGATGACTTCTTCCAGTGCCCGTCTCCAAATTTGATCATCATCCATCTCAGTTGTGAATGAGAGTGACAGGCAGTTTGTGGGGGAAGAAAGGGGTGGATCTTGAAATAGGCTGTNAATAAAAAATTTTTAAAAGAAAAATTAGAAAAAATTAAAGAAAAATGTTTTTCTTTTAAAAAAGTCTTAAATGAAAATGTGAAAGACACCTACTTAGTTGAAAATATTTCATATATTTGGAGCCATATATATTTACAGAGTTCTAAATCTATNCAGACTCGGATCACATTTCGAAAGAGATCTCAAGACCTGGAAACACTCAACACATGTTAAATATTTGGCAGAGGTTTTCAACAGGATTGACTCTCCTGTTGCTGGGAAGCCAAACTGTATATTCTGATAAGTATCACAAAAGATGAGCACCTGCAAACAAGGCAGGGTGTATGTGTGTGTTATCTTTCATCTTCTAAAGGGAAACAAAGACTTATGGAAGAAAAAGCATTCCTTTATCAAAATTTTCCTACTACATAGCCATAATTTTAATTTGTGTGACCATACAGATNACGTTCACAAAATACGCTCAGCTGCAGATCTGTATGCATAAAATGGCAAGTTCATTTGTGTACTTCTCTCCCACATTTTAAGAGGTTCAGAAAATACTTGGTGGTTACTGGGACTATGGAAAATCACAGACTGAAGTAAAAATCTCTAAATGAGTTGGAATTGAAATCAAGAGATGAAAATTCTCCATTTGTGATGTCCAGCTACACAGAGCACATAACTTTTGTTGCATAAATTGACTAGGAAAGAACACCAATGGCATCACACCAAAAAGAATTATGTTGAAAATATATATATGTTCTGTAACCTGATATGCAAACATAATGAATTGCTAATTGCAAAGTACTATTCAAAAACTTAATTCAGTTTTCTTTTTTTGTTTGTTTTGTTTGTTTTGTTTTGTTTTGTTGTTGTTCGTGTTTTATTTTACTTCAGTTAATCATGCTGTAACAATAAGCTTTACTTCCAAAAGACTAGTAGACAGGGGGTCTGAAATAGAATATCCTTTGTCTAGTAGAATTGAAGTTTGTTACAACTCTCATGTAATACTACTGATCGAGAAAGAGGCCATGATAAGAGCACTCAGCTGTAATAATTGATTTTGTACATTCTAAATTGGCTTGTGCTTTTCTAGTATTAAATCAGAAATTTCAAATAGATTTTTTAACTATATGAAAGCATGAAAATATTGTTGTGCTAGCCAGGAAGAAATTATATTCTCAGAGGATGTTTGCTTTCTATATAGGACAAATTTTTATATAACCTATCCTCTAGAGTGTGAAATATGATCAGTTTTCCTAAAGAGATGGAAAGGTAGAAATAAAAGAATGGAATAAAGCAAATAATATTGTGCATTGATTACTTTGAGCCTACTTCTGTTTTCAGCCATGCTCAGACCGTAAAAGTCATAAACAGATACTTGAAAAATCCCACTGTTACATATGAAAACAAAACAAGGAGCTCATTCCCTTACAGTGTTTTCAAATAAAGTTTGAAAGCAATAGGGTTTTTCTGTATTGACATTATGAGTTTTGTTTTCAAAGCTGAGTCCCAAAAGAATTGTGAACCTCTCATGGTAGCTTACCTTCCATAAAGCTTTAAATGTTTTTTTCTCAGGCGTATGCTTTCTACTGGTAACTTCTTGTGGTTTAGCAGAGGCACAGTCAAGCATCTGTGAAGCTTTTTGGTTTTCCTTAGCTGAGCTTATAAAGACATAAAGAATTAACTCTGTTCCACTGCTCATATATCTGCTTTCTGGAAGAACCAGGCCTCTGAAATGTCTACTGTTATCTCCTTCATCCCATTGTTTCCTAAGGGAAAGATGACATCTATCATGAATAAATTTCAGTCTTAGTAAAGGATACTTCAGATCCATAAAGATTCTGTATCAAAGCAATATTACATGAAACAGTAAAATGGGTATAATTCCTACAGCAAAGATCAACATCCACATACAAAGATTTGTACAGTTTACAGGGTTTTCTTTGTCAATAATATATTTAGTCCTTTATATTTTCCTCTTAGGACATTGGATTTTTTTTCAAAGTTCATCTCCTATTTCTTCTCATCGCTTTGCATTCCTAGTTTCTCCTGTGGTGGACTAGTATATTAGGAGGACCAAAGAGGTTTTGCTTATCTGCTGGGAAAATTTAGTGATCCACACATGCAAATAGTTTTATGCAATCTTTGCTAAAGTCCTTTGTTTCAAGCTTTTTGTTTTCAAGCCCTTTTGTTTTTGGAACAAGACCAAGCCTCATCCATTAAAAAATTTCCTTAAAACCTGCTGCAGTTTTGGACAACAAAGATAATGGTTGCTTTTGCTACAATTTCATGTGATTAACTGAGCTCCCTCATTATTCCCTGCACAGTATATGTAGGCATTATTCTTGATTGCCACCTAAAAACTGTGTATTATTGCTGACACACAACTCTTCTGTATATTCAGATTATTTCCTGTTGTATCAAATGACACACACAGAAGTTGATGATTGCACTATGGATATTTGCTGTAAGCAAAATCTTTTTTTAGAATTGTAGTTGGGAAGATTTATGTTCTCTTTACTCACTGGTCACTCAGTTTCACCTGTACATAAATTAGGAAAAAAATGTGTGTTGAACCAGAAGCCAAGAAATTTTATCTGTGCTCAAGGAAATGTTTCCTTTTGTGTAACAAAATATTGCTTTTTGTATAACAAGAACATACATTTTTCTAGAGACAGATAATTTTTTTACAATGTTAAAGTCAAGGCTATACAGCAGGGTAGCCTTTCAGGTAAGACATGCTGCATCAATAAAATATCTAATGCAGAATAAACAATGCAGAAAGAATGGAGCATGTTTAATCATTCCTGATCGTGGATGACACAACAAATTCCATATAGATAATTAGAGACAAGATTATTTGATTATTTGTAGTCATTTGGGTTACTGTGGAGAGATAACATTTAACGTATATTTTCATAGCTAATTATTCTGTTCTTGTCTCTTTTTCAACATACTTGAACTCCTACTGACAAATTTCTAGTATCATTATTTTTGTGGAGAGGGTTCATGAAGCAGAGTATAAAATTAATAGTAAAATTTGTTTGTGTGGTTTACAGACCAAAGAGCTTTGATAAAGAGCTGAAGGTTCTTGCTGTTATGTATTGAGGTTTAAATTCCACAGGCTAGCATTCGTACTCCTATATCCTCAAAAACTTCCACAAAGGCCAATCACCCACAGAGCTGCATCAAAATTTTTGCCTTGAAACCATTGTTGCTTTTACACCATGGCTGTCAGTTTCGGTACCTTCCCTCCTCTCTAGTCCCCCACCATTTTGCCATCTTGCAATGGGTGTTTTAATTACAAGGTGATATTAACTTTTGTTAATACTTTCTGGTTTGGATATCTGAATAAGACTTTATTTCAAGTCTTATAGGGAAAATTAAATAAATAAAATCTTGTCTTCAGTTTTAAGGTGTTATCTCGTGAAAATTTTGCTTGGGAATATAGAATATGCTCAAAAGAAATTCTGGTGCTTCCTAGGTTGAACAACAGAAACTCAATAGTTTATAAAAAAGATTTCAAAAAAGAACATATTAACTTACAAATGTTTCTGAAAATACTTCATCATCAATTTTTTTGGTCAAGTAGTTCCTGCATTCAATCTACACTTGTAAACATAGCCACTCCAGCAAATTTGCCTTTTAAAGTGCCTGGAGAATCAAGAAACAGGAATTCATTGCTCCTCATTAACCTTCACACTTCCTTTATACCAATAATTGTTGTCCTTTAACAGGAGCTTCCTTCAATTTCCATGAGTATCTAGTGGTGCGAAAGGCTGTCTGGTCAAAGTAGTCTTCAATTTTAATGGAAGAAGTGTAGTTTGTAGAAGGAGGATTTCAAAAAACATTAAACACGTCACTAGCTCTTCCACTGTATGGCATCCGTGTTTGTCTTCGGTGAATGTCAATGTCATTCCCACTAAACCTTTATTTGACATCTGTCAATGTCTCTGGAAAACTTGCCATCTTATCTGAATAGCCTGTTTTTCTCTTTTTCCCAGGGCTGGCTAAAAGTTGAAATGATACACTGTTCCATGCTGAAAACTTGTAATGTTTTGTGTGTTCATTATTCTTAGGTGGGTCATTTTCTTCTAAATTCATTCAAATGTTTCCCGAGTCATCTTTTCTAAAATAATTGTCCTCCAAAATTACCCGGTAGGCTCAGTTATGATAGGAGCAGTAATGTTCAAGCTACTGAGACTGAAGAAGGCAAACCAAGCTTAAACTCCTCTCCAAGCTGCATGCTGAGTTACAGCCATTCAAGGAGCTTGCACACATTGTTATCACTCCCCATCCCAGATTTTTCAGTATTGCACGGTGAAGGATTTTATGTCACTTTTGCAGAGTGTCAGAGATGAGACCAAACACGTTGAGGAATCTTGCATAGCAGGCTGCTGGGCTGATGAGATTAGCTTGAGCCTTGTCATTCTAGATTTGGTTTGCACAGTTCATGGCCATATTTTATGCTCTATCGATAAAACATATGTTTGTTTGTTCTACATCGTCATCATGCACTTAAATATTGAGGCGTTATTGAATGCTTTCAGGTCTGCCCTCAGCGGCCCATCAAACTGAGAGTCTGATAGCGTAATGATTCAAAACATTAGTATATGCCTCTTAATGCAGTTTAAAATGTCCGTGGTAAAATACAGCGAAAGGGATTATGTATTTAAACCCTTCTGGGCCCCTTTCGGGCGTCTGGCTGGGCGGTGCAGGCCCACTGGCAGTGGCAGCCATGGTAGCTGTGCTCTGTCCTTCCAGGCGGTCCCTCTCCCAAGCCCAGGGCCGTCAACCACAGCTGACACTCGAGGTTTTTGAGATCCTTTCTTCCTTTCTCATTTTCAAATCGTGCCATTAGGTGTGCACATGTGAGGTGCGGTGTATAAAGTACCCACCGGCCTTTTCGGAGAGCTGTGAGGAGAGCAGTAAACGGAGGAGTGAGCTAAATGAATAAGGGTGAGCTTGGTCTCTCCTTCGTCTCTGCTCTGGTGCCGGGAGCAGCTCCTCCCCCTCCTTCTCATCGGCCTGCGGTGTCTGTGGGGCTGTTTCTGACACCTTCCATCCCCCCATTCATCTCTGCCAGGCAGTGTTTTGCCCTGTGTTTGGCTGTGTTTCCCAGTGGTCTCCCTCTGGGCTGTGGGGCTCAGCCATGGCCTGCGGTGTGTCCATGGGAGCCGGCTGGAAGGGCTGCGCGCAGCGTGGGGCAGCTCTGCCTCCCCTCACAGAGCCTGCCTCGGCAGCCCCAACGCCTGGGCACCTGTGCCCAGCACAAAAGAAGGACAATAAACTGGTGAGTGAAGAGGCCATCACTGTGAACTGTAAGTAAAATGAAAGAAAAACACAGTTTGTTCTGTTCAGCATTGTGATTAAACCCCCCCTGAAACTAAAGGATGTAGTTATGGCCCTAAAAGCTGTACAGTAAATGTGCTTTGCAATGATAAGGACCCTTTCAAACACTACAAGATCTCCCGTTCCCCTCTGTAGAGGAAGGATTACTGTCTTTTTATAGCCATGGATCCTGTACACCCAAATCCAGGATCTTGCACAGAACTATTTGTTTCCTTTTCTCTGAAGTGAGGATTGAACCACACATGGGATAATACCATGATCTCCGCAGGAATATAGGGCTGGTTTTTTTTGGTGGTGTTATTTTTTTGTTTGAGTTGTTTGTTTGTGTTTTTTTTTTTTTTTTTTTTTTTTTTTTTTTTTTTTTTTTTTTTTTTTTTTTTTTTTTTTTTTTTTTTTTTTTTTTTTTTTTTTTGTTTTTTTTTGGTTTGGTTTGGTTTGGTTTGGTTTGGTTTGTTTGGTTTTAGTTTGGGGAATTTTTTTTGTTTGTTTTTTTCCCCCAACATTGATACCTGACTATTTAGCAGAAGGACAGCAAATGGGTAGCATATCCAGGCAATCTACAATGCTAAGCTTAGAAAGAGATAGGAAAAGACACAATCTTCTTCCTATAACTATGCCCAAAGTACTCACATAGTGTGCTCATTGGTGCAGAACTGATTGCAAGAAATGTGAAATGCCCTTAACAGTGGCTGGCACTGTTGTACCATTCCTGTATTTTTAAATCATCATTTCTGATGCAGTAATATTTAGGGATGGGTGAATTGGTTAAGACCACATAAGCATCTAACCTAAACATTTGAGGTTTGAAATAGTTTGGTTAGCTTCCCAGCTCCACTCCCAATTTTCATATGCTCCAGCACTTCCCTGTTGGGACAAATCCAGAAAGGGAAATATCAAAATACTATGAGAGAGGCTGTTCTCTGATATTTGGTGGCTCCACGCCAGTGACCTGTTAACCCAGCAGCCAGATGAGCCATAGTCATAGGTAACGCTTCAGTACAATCCACAATACACACCTTGTTCCATGGCTCTGCCTGAGTTTTCTGTTGGAACCTAGAGATGAGGCTTTACTTAGAAAATATTCCTGAAACTGCAAATAGTAAAACATGTATACTTTAAAGTAGGCATGATATTGATTATAATAGAAAAATCCAAAGTTGAAAACTAGAGAGAATGAAAGTTTTTACTCAGAATACAAATATATCCATGTCAGAGAAAAACACTTAATTCACCAAGACAAGTAATGTCATTCTTCAAAACAAAACGCTTTTTACTAAAGACACGTGATGGAAAATTGAAGCATTTTCTTGACTTTTTAGGGGACCTGGACAACTGATAGAATAAATTAAGATGACTTACGGACTGTTTTCCAACAATTCCCAATTAAAACAACCCATAAATTAGTATTGAAACAAAGAGAATTCTCGAAAGAATTTCTTATTTTATAGGTTAAAAAGCAGAACATACCTGAAGTATCTTGCTTAGTCCTGAATTTAGAATAAGTAATTAAGAATAAACACTACTCATAATTGAGTACTTTATCACCAAACATCTATGTCTTTGTATCTCTATCTCTGTATAAATATTACATGAAAATATGGAGCACATCAACTGCTCAATAAAATTTCATATAATTTTAAAGAACATGTGATGAACTTATCACAGTTTTGGTGCTTTTGAGACATCAGGTAGGGGTTTGTTGATGCTTTTGGTTTCCTTCTTTTTTCTTTTCTGTTTGGTAGAAGTAGTTTTCCACTGTGCTAGTAAAGGGTTGTATCACTGAACTGCTTTAGGACAGATGTGAACTTAAACCAAATGAATCCCTTTCTTCAGGACTTTGAAAGTTTTTGGGCTTTTGCTCAGCAGAAAGTCTCTGGATCTCCTGGTGAAGTTACACGTCTTTGTAATCCTGATTTTGTGTGTGATGTTGCTGTTAATCAACTAGGTTGAATATAACCAAAATTCTGTGTAACTTGTAATATCTACATCCCAGAGCAACCCCTTGCAGCTTCCTAAGAGAGAGGTGAAGGTGAGAACCTGTAAGATCTAATATCACACTCGTTAACTAAGAGCAAGACACGTTCCCAGTGCATTGAAGAGAGGTGGCTCGGACTTGTCACTTGTGGTGTGTCCTTATGTATAGGCTTGTTCATTTACTTAGAAATTTGCTTTTTTTGTTGTAAAATATATGTCTTGCTTTGTTAGAGAGGATGCATGTTTATAAAAAACACACCTTGTGTGTGGATTTAAGGTTTGGGATGATTCTCTGTTCTGAAATTAAAATACTTGTGGCTATTGCTACTCTGTAGCAATGGTGATTTATCACACCTCAGTCCTCCAGAGAACAAAGTAGGAGCTGGGAGTGTGTCTTCAAGTGGAGTGATGAATGGGAGAGGGAAAATGGAGAAGACGAGCAATGCACTGCAAACAAGCGCCCTTGCCTTCCACATACTTCAGGACAGAAAAGAGTGTTTTTAAAAGTCTGAGGCTTAAAAACTGAAAAGCATTCTGTTGTGTCCTTTGAAAATTCAAAGTAGAACTGAGAAATCCTGATGTTATTTTTAATATCATCCAAGGCTGATATTTGCTAACCACACATGTCTAAAATTAGACGTCTAAATGCATGAATAAGTAACAGATTTAAACTGAAGTGAGAAGTACTCATCACTTGCAAGAGTCAGTCCCTTTGGAAAAAACATAGGTAGAAGATGTCAATACTCAGCATGTAGAAAAAATGTAATTCAGAACAGGTCTAACTTGGGTCCAAATTTCATCCTTGTTTTTTTTTTTTTCTCCCGCCTTCAGGAATCCGCTATCCTAGAGGTGGAGATGGTTGTGATAACTTTCTACTTTTTTTTTCATGAATCTACTTTCATAACTAAGAACTCGTTATGTCTGGACACTTTGTTTATGCTTTCCAGTTGCTCTGAAACTACATATGCAGCTGGAGGTGAAAGCCAAAATGCAAACTGTCTTAATACTTGTTTATATTTCCTTTTCCTTTTATCTGTTCTTTCTACCTCCATCTTCTTTACTAAGGCTTACAAATCCTTATATGAGTTCATCTGTCAAGGGTTATCCTTGTTCCTATTCGACAGGAACATATTAGATCTGAACACATTTGATCTAAAGTCACTGCTCAGTTCATAAAAAAGCTTGTTGTTTGCTGTGAAAAATAAATAAATATTGAGGCCGTGGTTATAGGATTTTCATTACTTTCTGGGGGTACATATTGGGAACAGATGTGAATGGGCAGTCAGCCAGGTCTTGTCATCCGAGACGTGGCACATGGGCACTTTTTGGTATAAACTCTTTTAAACGTCAAATCATTCTGGCAGCAAACCAGGTTGACTCATGCTACAAAATGACTTTTTAAAAAGATTTTTCTCCGTTACAACTATACTGTTGTTGTGGGTTAATCCTGATGGGCAGCTAAGCACCACACAGCCACTTGCTCACTCCCCCCATCCCTGCAGTAGGGTGAGGGAAGAGGAGAGAAAGAACAAAAGCAAGACCACTCATGGGTCAGGATAAAAATTGTTAGGTAAGTAAAGGAGAAGTGGAAGAAAAGAGAAAGAAGAGAAAACAAGTGATACAAATGTAAGTATGCATCAACTCGTGTTTAGACTGTTACACAGTCAGTTCCCCAATGAAGTACAGCTCACCTACCAAAATTCCACTTCTCTCCATTTTATTGCTGAGCATGATGTCATCAGTTGTGGTCAGCTGTCCTGGCTGTGTCCCCTCCCAGCCTCTTGGGCAAACCCAGCCTACTTGCAGGTGTGGCAGTGTGAGAAACTGAGAAAGCCTCAACAGTGTTCAGAAAAAGTTGAAACACTGCTTTTGATCACAAATTCAAAACACAGCACCATATTAGTGACTGTGAAGAAAAACAACTCCATCCCAGCAAGACCCAGGACAGTTGTTTTGCACATCTCTGCAAGCTATAAATTTTTCCTTTGCTATTTACTTGAGAAATTTCATATAGGGCCATTTCAGGCCTCAGCACTTCTAGTGTTATTTCTAACCTTGACTAATTCTAAAGACTGGTATTTTCATTTTTCTACCCTAGGGTAAAATTCTGTGAAGATTGTAAATTTCTTGCTGATTTCCTGATACTTTTTTTCCCAGAAAAGTTGTCTACTGCTACTGCAATGAAAAGATTCAACATATTATACTATCTAACATACCTTGCCTCATTAATGAGGGTTCAGAGATGTCTCTCAGGCAGTGGAGTGCAACCGAGGCTTAATAATGGGTTCCCATTATGAATATATCATTAATCAAGACATCTGTATAGTAGTGGCTTAGGTGCCACAATAAAGGTAGATGATAGATA
>VYZR01098179.1:4506-23195 GCA_013400675.1 Oxylabes madagascariensis | reverse complement strand
AAACATTTAGAACATGAAAGGAAGATGCTGCATTTTTTGAATTGTGGAGACCAAAACTGGACACAGTACTTGAAGTGCTGCCTGACAAATGGTGAAAAAAGGGGAATAATTACTTCAATAATCACTTCCCATGACCTGCTGGCTAAATTTTTCCTATGGACAGCTGCGCAGTTTTCCCTTGCTGCAAGGACATGCTGCTAACACACAGTCACCTTGCTGTCATACCCTAAATCCTTTCTGCGAAGCTGCTTCCAAGCCAACCTGTCCATGCCAGTATAGTTGCAGGGCTGTTCTGTCCCTGCTGAAAGGCTGCATTTGCCTCTCCAGAGTTTCATGAAGTTCCTGCTAGTCCATTTCTCTGGCTCACTGGATCCCAGTGAAGTGGCCATCTGACAATTCAGCACATCAAATGCTCTCTCAAACTTAGTGTCAGACTTGACCCTACTGTTGGTCTATTCCATCCCAACAACAAGGTTTCTGATGTCAAAAATCACCGGCCCCAGGGTCCAGCCCTGAGGAGCACAGCTAAAATTCAGCTGCCAGGTACACACCCTGAAGGCCACCCCTACCTCCCCCATGTGGCTACAAGGAGGCTATGAGAGATATGAAAGACCTTGTTAAAGCCAAGATAAACAACATGCACCACTCTGCCCTCATGCCCACAGATGGTCTATTCACCACAGAAGGTAATTGGGCAAAGCAATGGTACAAGCACCTATCTCCTATGAAACAGCTGAGTAGTTAAAATAACATCCAGAAGGGCTCCCATTTTTAGAGCTGCTCAGACCATTGCCCCTACTGTCCCAAGAGAGCACCCTAATCAGCGGGATATCAACAAGCTTCTGATGCAGTGATTATCCTCTTATCCTGCTTGAATTGGGTACTCTGTGCTCTTTACAGAGTAAAGAGAAAATGCAGTAAAGAGATAGAGAACAAGAACTAATACAAGAGACAGCCTTATATGATACCACAGAGATGACATTATTTCCCTCTGGGAACAGAAACCTGAACTTAGATCCAGCATAGTAACTATGCATTACAAACACTACCGAAATATATAAACAGTATTGGGAACAATGATTAAATCCAAGAGCTGTCCTCATTCAGGGACTTGCTGTCAGCCTTGGCAGCAAATCCTAAATACAATGCACTGAGGGACATGCTATGCTTCCCTCCTTGGCATAAGTCATACACTTCTTACAGTGCATGGAATTGCCATACACTTTTTACCTTTGCATGCCCATGTCAATTGGCAGGCTCTGGTGTTTGTGTGACTCACTGTATTAGAGGTAGACTTACAAATTTTACCTAACACAAAAAACAGAACACATTTATCCAAGTGATAGCTCCTGTGCTAGATACGCCCCATGGGACAGCTCCATCTGGCCTCCTACCTTCTCTAAAGGAAGGAGGCCTGTACAAGCTACTCCAACTGGCAATTCTGTCTTCCAGCAGACACCAAATGCTGAAGACTCAAATTACTGCTGCTAAATCAGAATATGAAATGATGGTAGAGCTGGATAAAGACATCACACCTTTTGTGAGAGCATAATTTGGGATAAAGAGAAAAGCCATGGCCACCCTGACACAGCTTTATTCAGTTCATCCAGGTTGTACACTCATTACTCTACCTCTCCTACTATCTTCACCACTTTTCATTCTGATTTATTCATGCTGCAAGGCTCTGAAATAGGAGTATTTTGTCACTACGCATTACCCAACACAGTGAGGCACTGTATTTGCTCAAGGTCCTTTAGTATTACTGCAGTGCAAATACATAATAAAGGTTGTATTCAAAAGTCACTTAACAGATAGAGCAGTGACAGACATAGCCTTACATAACTACTGGGGTTGTTTAGTACACTGTACTTCTTCTACTCCAGTATCACTGCAATGAACCCATTAGATCCATGCTGATACAACCTGCTGCAACAAAATTCAGCTCCTAGGTGACACAGCATCTAAAATATCCTGCATATCTGCTTTTTGATGGCAGACAGGATGCACCGCTGTTGAGACAGTATGTACTAAATAGTATCTTGCTCCTTGGAAGCATTTTTTTCAGGTACACACAAGACATTTTATTATAGGAGAAAAAACTCTTAAGTAAACAGCAATTGTGGGCACAAGTGCTAGCCTGGGAAGTCACATATTTCACTCTTTCATATACCTGGCTTTCACATAGCCTGTAGAGACAAGAAATGAAATAGAAAAAACTCTGATAGGTCAATATCATTGTTTAGCTTCTTTTGCTCTTTTGATACAAAACATTTCAGGTAAGAGGTCTGTGTTTTTTTCCTTCCAAGTCCAAAACCTTTTGCTATTGCAATATGAAGAAATGGGAAAGAAAATAAAGTCTAGGAAAGCTGGAAGGAAAACTTGAGCTACATTAGAGTATTATAACTTCCTAGGGTCTGTGTTTCGATTCATTAATTGGAACTAGTTGTTTCAGGCTGTTTTTCCTATAGACCTGTCAGTCCCTGTTAAGCTATCTGACCATGACAGCAAATATTTATATGACCTTTTTGCATGCTGGCTGCTTTGCATGCACTATAAAAGGCAAGATAGGGAAAATCCTTTAAGATGACTGAATACATTAAAGTTATACTCAGCCTTAACTTGAAATGCACTTCCCAGGGAGTTCCTCTCCCATGAACTAAACTGAAGTTCTTGCTGACTTCATTAGGCTTAAATCATGCCCTAAGGAATCAGAGAGGGCAGTGCCACTACTACTAGCAAATCACAGGCTTCTCATATAAAGTCTATAGCCATTCACACATCTTCTGACTGATTTTACATGCCTATTTTAATTTCTAGCTCATAAATAGTAAGTAACAATTAATTAGCTCCAATATAACATATGCCTACTTTTAGCATTTATATTTTTCTGTGTGTCTTACAGTATCTTGCCTACACATGAATAGAGTTATTTCTACCGCCAGCTGAAAAGCAATGATCTGTCTCTCTGAAAAGGTTTTGCTATGAGTGAAATTGTCACTGTGGCCCTTTCTTTTTTAACAGGCTTTGAGAAACATCTGCAAGAAATACTACAAAAGATCGAGGCGTTATGATTATAATCAGTAATGGCATTTCCATTTAAGGTGGCAGCAAACTAATTAATCAGACACTGTGCCTGCCAAAACTTTATGGGGACTAATAAATAATGATCAGAATACTCTGTGATTGCTTAAGAGACCCTCCCCATGCCAACCCTTAAGCATTTGTATAATTTTACTCCTTTATGTAATCCCTCCAAATGCAAATAAAATGCAAATGTTGGCAGGCTCAGACATTTCTGAAGAGGCCTTTCCACACCACCTAACTTTAGGCACAAGCTTACCAGCAGGGAGCCCAGTCATCCTCTGCTCCTCATCCATCTGGACCGGAGTGGCCAGGCACCCTGGCTGGAGCACCCAAATAAGATGATTGCAACCCTTCAGCCATAAAGCTTCATCCTCCTCAGACCCTTCTCAAACTCAAATCTTTGTGCATTTATGGAAATCTCCCCCTGTACCATATTCTTCCTTCATCCAACCCTGCGTGTACAGCCTGCTCCTGCAGGAGCACCAAGAGCTGTTGCTGCAGTGGGAGGTCTGATCACACCCTGCCCGTCCCGGCTGTGACCCAGTGCACTGACTGCCCTGGTCACTCCATCACCACAGAGGATGCCAGTGCCTGCCCTTACCAAGAATGCTGCCCGTTCTTTGGACAGATGTGCCACATGAGAGACCATGAGTGAAGATATTCGTCAGCCTTCATTTCACCGAGGAGGTCCCAGAGCAGGGACAGCAGCGAGCTGCAGCGCGGGCACAGGCGGCTGCTGGCGTAACCTCGCTGGATGCCTGTCAGGTTCTGCTTCCTCCAGGCAAATCGCAAGTGAAGTCTGCTGAAAGCTTTTGAGCACTTTCCAGGTTTCAGCTGATTCTCACTGACAGTTTTGCTAGATAATTTTTTTCCCACAGTTATCGCACTAGAAAAGCTCCCAGCTTTCAAATACGTATTTTAAAATACCTTTAATTTTCTCTTGCACAGTGAATTCATTTATTTTAATATCTTGCTTTGTCTCCAGGCTGCACAATGATGAAGCAAGTGTTGATTTCTGGTTTTCTTAGCCAAGAAGGACCTAAATTTCAAAAGCTGTGGCTGAAATTTTAAATGGGCCCACCATAGGAATACTGTTTTCTAGGTCAACTCCACGTGAGTACCATGTCCTGTTAGATTAGTCCTGACTGACAAACCCATGATAGTGACGTAGCCAAAATGCATTTGTGTTACTCCTTCTCAGGCTCCATGTTAATTCAGACCACAATTTGAAAACAAACGGACTTATACATAGCTAGTAAAACAGGAACCCACAGAGCAATTAGAATTTCAAAAAGAAAACATCAGTTTTTTAAAGTGCATTGCGATATACAATGTAAAATGAATAAAAGTTTACAGAAGTTCATTATTCTCTTCACTGAAATTATGTTCACTGAGGATCAAAACATGATTTTTATTTAAATTATATTAAGTTTAAAAATTAATAGATATGGAAAGGGAGGTGATGATACACAGAGTATTTAAAATCATATGAATACAAGTACGTTCATGACACTTTTAAAATTGAAGTAATAAACAGTTTCCTGTTTTTAAAAAATAAATATTCTCCTTTTACAGTTGGAAGTAAAAAGGACCATAGCATCCAAAGCATCTCAAAAGTAAAATTTCAGAACACTGTTGATGGTGTTGTTAGAACACAGTGGCAGAAGAGTTAAAAAAGGGCATTATTATAAAAGAAGTGCACATAACATTAACAGTAGTAATATAAACCTGCACTATTTTGGAATACTTTTTATTTTTAAAACAAACTAGTTGTTATTAATTGGCTCCTGGAACAACTTGGAAAAGACAGATACCGGGGTGATGACAATATATTACCTCCTATTTGGCTAGTATGATGATCCCTTAAGCCACCCACATAACTGTGACCCCCCCGGAACACAGAGAGAAAAGGCTTATTTTGTTCATTTCAAATCTAAAAACTCTCAACTGAAATGCTTCATATTACATTGCTTCCCTGTTGTTTACTTTTTTCTTTCTCCCACATTTGGCCTGTTCAAGATGGGATAAGCTGGGGCCTTGTCTCTGGCACATGAAAGACAGGGTGTTTTGCAGGGTCTGAAATCCTGGCCATTAAATGAAATAGTGATGGCTGTCCTCCATTAGGGCCTGGACAACACATTTCGGTACATGCAAGAGATGCTAAAGAAAGGGTTTAAGAATGAGTTACTTAACAGTGAACTTATGGTCCTCCCATCTTAGCAAAGATACTATTGAACTGCAAAATTTCAGGGCAGCAATGATAATCAAATGTCCAGAATAGTTTCTGGATGAGCAACAAGTGGTTATAGCAGCACTTCTCAGCTGGAGAAGAGATGACCTGAGGGAAATGACAGACCAAAGAAATCAGATATGGCCTGAGGGAAGCAGATAGCAATCTGATGTTTGCTGTCACTTCCAACACAAGGACTAGGAGTCATAACTTTGAGCTGATAAACAAATACAAAACATAACAACAGGCAAGGAGTGGTCGGCAGTCAATCAACAGAAACTTGCTGCCAAAGTCTCAGATGCACTGTGGAGGATGTGAAAAATTTACATGGGAGTCAAAGGTGGACGGAACAAACACCTGGAGGAGACATATCTTGGTGGTTATTATACAGGTAGAAACCATAACCAGGAAATCCCTAAGATGAAGCTACTTTGAGGCTGAGAACACTTGGGGGAAGGATCACAGATACACAGACAGAGGACAGGGAGTTGATTCAGGACAGCCAGCACAGCTTCACCAAGGGCAAGTCCTGTCTGAACGAATCAGTGACCTTCTGCAGTGGGCTTCTACAGCAGGAGACAAGGGAAGGGCTACAAATGCCCTTTATATGGACCTCTGTAAGGCCTTTGACACGGTCCCCACAACATCCTTATCTAAATTAGAGAGATGGATTTGATAAGTGGACTGTTTGATGGATAATTAAGTGGTAGGATAGTTGCATCCAGAGGGTAGTGGTCAATGGCTGATAGTCCCAAAGGACGTCAGGGACAAGTGGTGTCCCTCAGGGTCTGTATTGGGACCAGTGTTATTTAATATCTTCAAAAATCACACAGATTAAGGGATCCAGTGCAGCAAATTTGCAGACGATACCCAGCTGTGTGGCACTGTTGACATGCCTAAGGAGCAGGATGCCATCCAGAGGGACCAGGACAAGCTTAAGAAGTGGGCTTGTGGGAATCTCATGTGGTTTAACAAGACCAAGTGCAAGGTGGCCTGAGTCAGGGCAACCCCTGGTATCAACACAGGTTGGGGGATGGAGAGGGCAAGAGCAGCCCTGCCCAGAGGGCCTTGGGGGTGCTGATGGATGAGAGGCTGGACATGACCCAGCCACGTGTATTCACAGCCCAGAAAGCCAAACGTGTCCTGGGGCTGCATCAAAAGTAACGTGGACAGCTGGTCAAGGGAAGAGATTCTGCCCTCTGCTCTCTTGAGACATTTCCTACAATGCTGCTTCCAGCTCTGGGGTCCTCAGCCCACACCGTGGGGCTGGACTGTGAGTTCCAAAGGCTCAACCGCTTAACACCATATTGAGGCAAATACAAGTTTTAGAGAAAATCCTGAGGTAAAGTAAGCCATACTGAGGATGCCCTAGCCAGCAGTGACTTATAGGCAGTATAGTACAGTAAACATAGGTGTGCTCTTAAAAACACCTCAAAAGCAAAAGGTCTTATCCAGGTTGAAGTACCACAAATCTCTCCCTCAAAAGCCCAACATACTGGTGGCCCAGCAGGCTGTGGGAGAGCAGTCACTTGGTGAGCTGACATGGACAGGGATCAGCTCCTTGTTTTTAGCCCCTCTTTAGCTGCTCTTCACTTTTCAGCTCTGGAAGAGTAAGGGACCCCTTCCAGCTCTGTTTTCTTCACACTTGTATTTGTCAGATATCATAATACTCTTGACAGAAATTGTCTTAGATTATTGAGGGACAAGTAAACCGCCGTGACAAGCTTACAAGCATGGTATGATGAGTCCTGTCTTTGATTTATGTCACTCTCTACATTGGGAGATGAGCCTACGGGAAAGTAGCATTTCAGTTTATTACCTATGAGCAAAACCTGCCTTCCTCAGCAATCCACACGAGTTAAGTGCCTTCCCACAACACTTTAACTGCCCTCTGGTGTCTTCTCTCAAAAGAACAGCCTTTACTCCTACCATCCATCAGCTGAGCAGAGTCACTGAGACAAAATTCACCATCATAAAAGGAGCTCTGGTTCACAGCTGTGCTGAATTCAACCCTGAGATATGGGAAGAATGCAGGAAGCAGAGCTGTTCACCTGTGCTGACACATCTCTCGTGTCACTGTGCAGATGGAAGGGCACTGCCCCAAAGTAAAGAGCATCTCCATCAGCATATCCATTCAAATCCTCTGCCTGGAAAGCCAACACCACACATATACAAACTTTTTCAGTAAGACAGATTACTAAGCAATAATATCTCTCGGTTTCTTTCAACTAAGCCTGACTTCGAAGAGATGACAAAGTGAAAAAGCCTGTGTCTCCTGACAAATGACAAATTCATTTGCAAATATTGTGCAGGCTTATTACAACAGTGGGTTTTAACCATTACTCAGCATTTCATGTCAAGGCCTGCATCTCTATCCTTGCATGTCTACTATGCTCTCATCACACTTTCAGATCTTATGAGAATAATTTCACCATTCCCCCAAGTCACTCGGTATCCCATACAGAATTCATTTCCAAAGAACAACCTGACATGAAAAACAATGTGCTACCAAAGTCTTGACTTTTTCAACCCCAAACTATTTAAAGACTGTTTTAAATCCATAAATGGAAAACACAGACTAAGCACAGCATGGAGAAGGACTGAAGCAGGCTCTTACCTAGGGATCTTTCCTTCGTTTGGTTTGCTGACCGCACAACGGGAAGACTCGCCCGCGTGCGGCTGCCCCTCGAAAAGGGGGTTGGAGAATCACCTTCAGACATGGCCTCTAAGGAATCAGCAGATGCTTCAGAGAGGTGTTCTGTGTGGTCACCCAAGTTGGGCTGTGGGCTCTGGGACGGCTTTGGGCTTCTTGTCTGCAAAATAGATATTTCCTTATTAGTCCACTGAAACCAGAGTGTGGGAGGAAAAAAATTAAAGAGAAGAAGGAAGGAGCCCAAACTTCTTCAAATACTGGTATGCTGAAGGTCACTTCTGTGTAGATTACTTAGGAAAAGTGTCCTTGTACATTCTGCTGCAGTTTTTATGGCTGTAAATTCACACTGCAAATTCTGTTGCTAACAAGGCCCTGAGGATAAGATGTGCTGAGGAGATGTACAGTAATGCCACTCCCCTTGTCCACACACACATACACACACTCTCTAATTTTATTAAGTCTGCTAAGAAAAATCCTTTGAAAAGCAATACGGTAATGGAGTTGTAAAGCTATCAATTTCAGTATCTTCTGCTGTGCCATCTATGCAAGGTCAAGTTCATGCAGCAAAGCCAAAGTAGCCATCCAACATTTCTAGCTGAAATCACAAACAATTACTTTATTTTTTGTTGCACCAGCGTAAATCAGAACTGTCTTCATTAACTGACCAAATTAACTATGACTTTTACTGGGAAATCATACTAGTAAATTGCTAAACACAGCTGCTGGGAAAAAAGCCCGACTCTTCCAGCAGGGGAGAGATATGTTTTCATTTATGCATTTCATTTATTCTACCAACTCTTCACCGTAGGATCTGCCTAATAAAAACACACTCAGTAGGAAATAAAATGTCCTGAACATATTTTGCAAACTATAAATGACATTATAAGCCCTTTCCACAAAAAGGGGTTGCTTTAAGAAGCATACTCAATATTGCATAGTGAAATCCCCACACAACCACATGTACTATTACTCTGGAAGAATAATTTCCTGGTCTCTCTCAATCACAGCAAATGGGAACATACAAAGCAGAAATTCAAAGAAAAGCAAGCTTACTAGGTTCCAAACCCAGTATGTAAATATGAACTTTATAGACATCTATAATCAGCACCAGGCACAAGATGTCATTAAACTTACATGTTTTTCTCTCCCCTATCATTTAAGGTCAGATGCTATTATGTTAAAAATCCCCTGTATCAAAATCAACTGCAACTCAAGGTTAGAAGATACTGTCAAGATCCAAAAAAGATTACACTTCTTTCTGGAAAGCTAACTAATCTTGCTGACATCTGTTTCTTTCAGTGGTTTTTCAAGTGAAATGAAGAGAGTTCATTTCAGCAATAGCATGCATCACAAAATATTCCTTATGTGACTTTGAATGTATGAAGAACTTCAACTTTTATTACATTTTCATTAGTTTGCTGTAGAGGGCTGTTGTTGCTAAGTTGTGCAGCTGCTCACAAATTACAATGATTAGATATACCTCACAAGAAAGTAAATCCTCCAAACTTCTCACTTTCTAAATGCTAATATTAAAATAGCAGGTACTATCCAATGTCCTGCAATGAAATTGTTCAAGAGCACCGAATTTTATGCAGGACTTAAAGCTAACAACATCTGTTCTCAAGTATGCTTTGAAGTGCCTCTGACATGGTCAGCACTAGTCTGCAGGTTGTAAATACAGGGACTTGCGCCGGAAAAGTTACAGAGGTGACAAGTGACCTACAAACACAGAAAAGAATCTGATAAGTCAGTACTTCTTCATTCAGCTTTCCAAAATGGTTCATGAACCATCACTGCTGAAGTATTTTGTTTACACAGGCATATTACGGAAGTACTACCAAGCCAAGACACTACAGCTCTGTAACTCCTTGTACTGATTAAAAACTTACCTGTATAAATCCATTAATAGGGAGCTAGAAGGCATATAATTCTCCCTTTCCAGAAAACCGTGACTAAAAGTAAAACAAGATTTTAAAAAAAAACCAGAAACAAAATCAACCTGCACAAGGTCCTTAGTTTCAGAGTTTGTTGGGGAGATTCCTTTTTTCTTTAAGAAAATATATACTGATAAAATAAAATAAGCATGATATGGATCAAGCTTATTTTGCTTTGCCTTTGCTTATTTTTTCTCTTCCACTTACCATAAAATAATCCCCAAATGTCATTTGAGGCATGCAGTTGCATATATATTGTTCATTGATAATATGAACAGATGCATATTTGAGCAGTAAGGGGACACTTCATTACCAAAATCGACAGACACAGATTCAGCTGAGCAGTTGCCCAGCACGTCCTGTCAATGCACAGATGGAGCCAACCTTAGCAACGCTGTGTTTCTTTGGCTGTCCCTGGGGAAATGCTGTAGGACCTAAGACACAGCATCCCAGATCCCCACGGATGATATGATGTCATTACTGTAGCTAAATCTGCTGGGTCTAGCTGAGATCATTTTCTCCAAAGCAACCCTCATAGTGCTGTACTTTGTATCGGTGGCTGGAAATGTGCGGGTAACACACCATTATTTCTGCTACCGTTGAGCAGGGCACGCACAGTGTAAAGGCTCTCTCCAACATTGCCTCACTCACCCAGGAGGCTGTGGGTGGGCAAGATCTTGGCAGAGGAAATAGTGAGGAGGGCTGACCCAAACTGGCCAAAGGAATATTCCATACCATTTGATGACTGTCCAGCAATAAAAGCTTAGAAAACAGAGGAGGGAAGGCACCACTTGTTACTACATTTGTCCTACGGAGCAACTGCTACTTGTATTGGAGCCTGAAACCTCACTTCCCAGGAAGTGCCTGGACATCACCTGCTGATGGGGAATAGAGAATACTTTGTTTACTTTTGCTTGCACGTGTGACCTTTGCTTTTTCTTTATTAAGAAATAGCAATTTATCTGAACCCAGGACATTTTTCCATCTTATTTTCTCCCCTGCACTCCAGCAGAGGAGGGGGTATGGAGTGGCTTGGTGGGTAGCTGGTGTTCAGCCAGGGTCAACCCACCACACTAAAAAAGATCCCTTTTCAGCAGCCCTCATTTCTCATCATCAATACTGCAGCTTTCGGAAGCAATCCAGAGACACCTCATGGATTCTGCTCAGATACAAAGCCCAGTCTTCCTCTTAATCCACCAGCTCAAATCCATAGCAGTTCCACTCTAGTAAGTGACACAAACATAAAGCCAATGCAAGCTGTAAATGAGATCCACCAAATATACACACACAGTTTATGAAAGGCTTCAAGCTATTTGTCATGCTCAACTCCTGTAAACATTACATTACAGTATTGTGAATTTTAACCAGAGTCTAAAAAAATTCTCAAACTCAGCAACAACAGTGGGTATTCAAGTTAACTGAGCAATACAAGTAGTATTTGATAGGAAAGCATTTTTATCATTGGCAAGAAGCACTAGACTTGATGCTACTTAATAATCAAGCGGATTCCTAGGTATGACTTCTTAGGAAAACCAACCCATGCAGTGGCAAAGGAACCAGCAACATTTACGGAACTGTAGCTACAAGTACTTGTACAGCTTTTTGAAGAAAGCAGTGCAGAAATCTTCAGCATTATCCAACCTTGTAATAATTATTCAGGATGTTGATTCTAATATCAGATAAGAAAAGACAAATATCAAATAAATACTTAATAAGTAATGCCATATATTTTTTTTCTTGCTGAATGTTTGCTAATATTAAAATGCTTAAAATAATACTTCAGCAAGTGTCATTTTAAGGACTTTTCAGGAACTCGCATACAGTACAAGCTTTCACAAAGTAAATGTTGATCCCAACAGTCAATGTTTCAGGATCCAGCAGTACCCAACTACAGTCATAGTCTAGACTGCTGCTATGTGAGTCAGAATGGTGCTGTAGCAAAAAACCCTGAAATATCCAACAGAGAAGAAAACTCAAGGTATGTCCACTAAGGAAGAGCATTATCCAAAATTAAAATGTGTAAATAGATACTCCACAGAGGCAGACAAACCCAAGGAAGTGCCAGCACATTCCAAGCCACCTCAGGGATAAATGCCAGAAAACCAGAGGTTCAGAAGGAGGCAGCAGGTCTCTCACCCCGCTCTGCCAAGACCAGTTAGGTTGCATTTCCTCAGTCATCCATGGTCCTTCCCTCCAACCTGTATGTGAGGAGGCACTCCCCTGCGTGTTTCTTTGTGCAATAGGGTTCATCTTTCAGCCAGCTGAGTAGAGCTGACCCTCAAGGATTTCTCTGATAAAGACGTTGTCTGTGCTAGTTCTGGGTTACAAGATCATCAGAAAGGATAGGCCAAAATAAGGATGGACAATTCTGGTGCAAACTTACATGTAATTACACAGTGCTTTTTGATGACTGTTTTACTTAGAATATCCTGTTTTATTTAAAAGGACAGAGATCCCTCTAACTTTTTCAGGGTACATATTTAAGTATAGCTCACAGAGCTAGCAATTCCAGAAGATCCAGTATCTTTCAACCACTCTTGGGATTTGACAAAGAATTAAAACTGTAGTTAATCATGCCTCATGACTGACATCTGTCTCCTACAGCTTGGCGAAAGAATGAACTTTTAATACATCTGCTTTAGTCCTTTCACTGACTCAGGAAAAAATAAAGGAAAAAAGTGTAAGGCCCTTTAAATGCAGTAAAATTGCAAATAGGAATGAAGTCTGAAAGTACCTGGATAACGAAAAGTGAAATACTGCAGAGATGTCAATGTAATGGGCAGTCATGGAGTACTGGAGATTTTCATTAAGTTCTCTGCATGCCTCTGCTCACATTTGTCCACATTAATCCTCTCACACTTTTGTTCTAGCTGGTTTTAAGTTCCTGCTCTTCATAGTGTTCTTCTACGCTCAATTCCAGTTACTTTTAATACTGATCTATATAACAGAAGCCTTTTTTCTCTTTTCCTTTCTCCTGCAGATTTGCTTTACACATTTCCATAGACAAAACAGAACTCCGAAAAAGAAAATTGCATAACCTGAAGAAAGTTTTAATTTCATTTCTTGGTCAATTCCCACTTTTCATTTCTTGTCTTCAGGAACTTCCTTAGTCCTTACCTAGACAGAAAACTATCTATTCAGGAGAAGAATCTTATATACCTTGGAGGTTGCTAGCACTCCTGACAGTGCACAAATGGTAAACAAAGACACCAAAAAATAAAATGGAGGTAGCAAAACACATTTTTCCAATCATGTACTCTAAAGAACATAGCATAGGCAGCCCCCCTCCCCCCACATTTAATAGTCTTCTTGATATTTCAAATAGAGAGGAAAAATTAGTAGAAAAATGGAAGCCTACTCTTCTTGACCTTCAAGCAGACTACTTGTCCTGTGACATGTACCAAAGATGGATACAGGATATGTAACAGACTGCAAATACGCATTTAAACAGGCTGTGTTTCATGTATGATGAGTTTATTAACCAAAGTATTGCCACAGCACATGAATTCTTACTACTGCAACAATACTTCTTCATCACATTTGTGTCAGATCCACATTATTGTCGTCTGAAGGATAGATCTGCTTTTTCCACAGATACAGTCTTTGGGTTTCCATATTAACACAACAACAGGGTTTTACTTGTCTGGACATGCTAGTAGTGACACATTACTGTTGAAGAGAAAGCGACTACTACCCATATTATTCTCATTTTTAAACATTCTTCATATTTTTCCACAGCACTTTCTCAGAAAAGTTAAATGCTTATACATGTCTGTACAAACTAAAGTTCATATTACCTCTGTGCAACTGATGTATTTGGATGTCTCACTGGGAGAGTTGGGGGTGGGGAGATGACTCAGCAGCTGAATGCAACATTAAACCATCTCTCATGACAAGCTCACTTCTGTGCTTTTGGTGCTTTTTCACCATTACAAGATGTAAAAATCTATGGCATCTTTCATCCAGACACCATCAGCTGGAAATGGTACCATGCCAGGAGCAGGCACATGCCAGCATCTGTTTTCTCCAGAGCTGAATAGAGTGGGAGGGCAGCTGCCCACTTGCCCGCACGCAGATCCTGCAGGTGTTAGTTATACTCTTCCCTGATGCCTGCTCATGGTCTAGCATATGCCTCTAGCTTTCATTTCTCTACTCTGAACACAAGCTTTTCACTACTTTCTGTTGAACCAACAACGAGTTACACAGCCAGTTCTTTCTCACAAGCATCTCAGTTTGGTGGCAATACTGATTTCTATGGTATGAATGGCCAGAATTATTTCCTCTTTGACAAGGAGCAAGCCTGAGCCATGGCTGCCCACCACCCCTAGCACTGAAGCACGGTCCCCCACTTGCCGGGAGCCTCCTTGGCTGGGAGGCATGTCCTGCGCTGGGCGCTGCCCCTCCCCGGCAGCGCTGCCGGCCTCCCCTGCCGCCGGCGGTGCCGAGGGCAGCCGGAGCTGGCCACGCTCACACAGGAGCGATGCCCGCAGAACACAAACCTCAGAGCCCCCCCCGACCACCTGCCGTGCGGTCATTAAGCACAGCAATGAATGCAGTGCACTGGGAACCTGAGGTGCTGCCCCAGAGCAGATCTTCTCATGCTCTGAGAAAAGGGAGGAAACAGAGCCAGAAGAACTTTTTCAAGTAAGGTAAAAGCATTCCTCCTCCCTCCCATGGTGAATGCGAAGGAGGGGAAGATAACGCAGTCATCAGCACCAGCAATGCTCAGTCATAGCCACACACTACCCGCCACCGTGACAGGGTCAGGATGCTCCAGCGAGTGGCCATTTTACTCAATTTAGTGAATATACTTGAAGGCAAAACTCCTCTCTGCTTATGACAGATCTTTATCACCACTCTCTATTCACTGATGCTGACCCCAGTTTGTTCCACCTAGAGGAAAAAAAATGATGTCTAACGATGTGACAGAGTTTTATCTGCCATATTTTTAGGTTGCAATGATATTCAAATCATCCTAAAAATCTGCACGTTTTCCCACGAGCCTTGCTAGCTCCTGTTGATGGCCAGCTGCATGCTCCCTGCCGTGGCAAGCTGCCAAAACTCATTTGTTTTAATCCTGAGTGCTGTGAATCACCGAGCAGGAGGACATCTACAGGTTGCACCCCCTTGGCAAGACTATGGCTAGTGGATCCCCAGAGTTAGTACAAAAGGTTTTTCATGAAACTCTGCTATAAATGACTAACATAAAACAACATTTTCGAACTTTTTTTTAAAAAACTGTGAGCATCTAGATAAATTGAAACCTGTTTTTCAGGAAAGCTGTGTGTTTATAGTAAAGATATTCATTAGGAGCAATAAAAGCTGTAGGTGCTCAGCACTTAAGCTGCCAGACCTCTTATTCAGATGTTTAATTGCAGGAACTTCCATTTGAAAATGCTGCCCTAAGGAACTCAACAGCCCGTCTAAGAGCAGCTTAATTGGTCCAGACAAGTCCAGACTGAAATATGCAACATGCTGTGGCATGTCTTTGGAACACGTGTAATATCAGAAAACCCCAAGCCGTCTACATTAAAGTGTAAAAAATATTTTGCAGTATGTTTCTGTCCAAATCCAAGGTTTTCTTTTTCTACAAATGCCTGCCTAAGATTGCGGGTAGAAATTGAAGTAAAGCAACAGGGAAAACTATTAGTCACCCACTAATATAAAGCAAAAGTCATACTTAATGAAAGAAATCTTTAAAATAAAATCATTTATCTCTCTGCTTTATTCTAATCCTTTGTCATGAGAAGAATTTATTCATGCATGAGAGTCAAATTTAAAAAGCCATGGATCACCTCACTATTTTTCCCTGCAAAGGCTTCTATGGGTCCATCAATTTTCCTCAGAGCAAAATTTCGTCTTCCACAGCCTCTCTTATATTCTTGCATCACAGTTTCAGTTTATTATTACTTTGTTTAAATAAGTTATCCATAAATTCCAGCCTGGACATCAGCATTTGTCTTAATTAAAACCTTATGGCAGTTTCAGTTGGAAGCTATTTTTCTTTTCCCTCCTGAAAAACTCTACTGTGAAGTATTCACAACCCAGCACGACCCCTTGTTCCATCCAGGAGATGGCTGCGTTTCATCAGCAGCGGGTGAGGTAACTCCTACCTACACAATCCCCAAAATCGCCATGAGAACTGTGAAGATTAAAAGGGATGATTTAAACAAAAACTATCATTATGCTGATTAAAGGGGAAAGATCTTTACATGCTTAAAACCACATGCAAAAACGAAAGGGGGGAAGAATATATACCAGATGCCTAAATGTACCTACGGGATAGTGAGTTCTGATTCAAGCAGATTATTTACTCATCCCTGTTCTCCCACACACGTCCCTAAGGAAAACAGGAGGAGGGTCTGTTTCTGTGGTGTCTGTTTCCCAAAGCAAAGGAACACAATGCAGCCATCCTGGCAAAACCTGTTTTTCTGTGTTTCTACAAGCTGAGAAGGGGCTCAGAAAAAACAAAGCTCTGCATTAACGTGCTGTTTTAAAATACCCGAGTAAAGACGCATGGACGTGGGGGCCGGTGAGTGGGAGCGAGGTCGGCGGGCAGGGCGTAGCTGCCAGCCCCCAGCAGAACCAGCGCTGCCTCCGCCGGCATCACACCCACGCCACGGACTTATTTTTAGTCTCTACTCGTGGAAGTAAACGTGTTGAAGCACTTACTAGACCTCCTTGCTCTGGCACCTGGGAGAGTTAGGGGGATGCCGCAGGAGAGAGATTGTAGAAGCTTCTGCTGCTCCTCTCTTCCTACTTGTCACCTTGCTCTTTTGCTTCTTTTTCCCCTCCCTCGAGGCCACCTCGGCGAGGGAGGCAGAAGCCTTACCGCTCTCCACACATTAGCCTCTCCCACCCTGCCCTGTGGTCGGCATGTTTATTGGCCTCCTTAAATCCTGAGGAGGAAATACAAATCAGGTGCAAATGAGCTGCTGCCACTCTGCGTGCTCCGAGTCCTCCCTCCTCGCTCCACCGCGTGTTATCTTGGTGCTTTTAGGATTGCGCTGATGACTGCGGTAGAAACCATGCACAGGCACCTTTTACATATATATCTACAAGGCCTGTACACCCTCACTGCCTCCCTGGGGGGAAAAAGGTAGCTGTTATCGACATCCGTTCTTTATGGCATCACAAGCCATCTATAAATGGAAGAGAAGCTCTAGAGGATGAAAGGTGAGGTACAGGTGACTTCAGAGATGCACACTGTATATATAAGATAATTCTGGAAGTTGCAGAACTAAGATTTTTTGCATGTCCAATACAAAAATGTTTTCTGCTGTGCCCACAGATGTGTCCTTAACTTTGCAGCAAAACTTTTACCACCTAAGTCAGTTCCAAGTATGTATAAATAGAAATATAAAGGTGGAATTGGGACAGTGTTTAGGAATCACTTACTTATCTAGAATCTCCCACTGAATTTTGGTGGATTTCAGAGCATCTAATACAAGAGCTTCATGTCTATCATGCCATTAAAGGAAAAGTCAGAATTAAAAAAATTGTCAGAGGACGCACATGCATCACACTCCCATATGCAATTAATCTATATGCATAATACTTCATTGCTGTGAAATACAGAGAGACAAAGCATGCAGATTCATATTTATTTGAGAACTTTAGTTGTGAAGCAAGACACACAATTAAAGGGTAACAAACTCAACTCACAGCAGAGTGCAGAAAAAAGAAAGTACAGTACTAACTCTCTGAGAGGATTCAATTTTCATCATGTACCTTTGAATGTCAAGTTCTGAATGAAGGGAGACCAACATGCACTGCAAAACCTGTGGATCAAAGAGAGAAAAGAAGGGGAGGGGGAGAGATAATTGTTAACAGGAAAAGAAAAAAGAAAACAATAGAAATTAAAAAAAGAATAAAGAAAAAGAAAGTATACTGAATAAAGAGAGAAGAGAAGCACTGAAAAACAATGAAGGAAACGCACGTGTGGCAGAGAACAATATGCTTTATCAATATTTAATATGCAATATTCTCAAAACTCTTGCTGGACTCAGATGTGCTACACGTGGTTGTATGTCAAAGAAACAAAGAATGTTCTAATATAAGAGTTAATGGTTGAAAGCGAAGCCATAGAGATTCATATATATATATACATATAAACCGTAACTGACCAATAGCAAAACATTCTTCCTGAGAAATGATACAACTCTTGGCTGGAGTTAGCAGCAGTCATTACACTGCTGTGTTCCTTTCACACTCACTACAGGGTCACGGAATCCTTCAATCAGTACTTAGAAATAATACTGTGTAACTCATGATTAACCACAACTTAAAAAAGAGTAAGAGAAACTATGATATGCATAAAAAGTCTTCACCGATCACATCTCTCTTTACTATTCTGCCTCTGATCTTAAACCCCACAGAATGTGAGAATTTGCTAAAAGGGGTTTAAGGGCCAAAAAAACCCAACCATTTTTTTCCTCCAACACACGAACGAGATGCTAATTGGAGGGGAAATTGCCTACTGCTGTTTGAGTTCACAGAGGTGGAGGTCCTGTATTTTCCTTAATCTTCATTTGCCTGTGGGTGGAGGTAAGGGAGATTTTTGTAGAGTGCTCTAAAAAACCTTCTCTAAGCAATCAATTCCTCGTTCAACAGAGTCAGGCTCCCACAACAATTGCTGCTTCCCAGTTCAGAACATGCAGCTATTCATACCAGGCAAAGAAATGCAACTGCTTCAACAACAAGGACGTCATTGTTAAAGAATCTTATTTAGCAAGTAATTATAATGCCAACATCACAATTAAGAGAGTAATTCAAAAAATCTTTTGAA
>VYZR01098175.1:3808-16184 GCA_013400675.1 Oxylabes madagascariensis | reverse complement strand
GCCTACACCCGCAGGCGGCGGCGCCCTCCCACTCGCCGCGTCGGGCCCCTCCCGCCGGGCGGGGACCCGGCGCAGGGACCGCCGGCGCCGGGACCGCCGGCGCCTCATCGAGCAGCCGGGCAGTGACCGTTGGGCCCCGGCGGCTGCGCTGCCTCGGGGCACTGAGCGGTAAGGCCCGCCCCGATCGCTGTTCTGTCGGTAATCATCTCCGTCTTCAGCTACGCAGCGGCCATTCCCTCGCGTTAGAGCCCAAAGCTTTTAAAGCTGTTGTAAAAATCTATCTTATGCTCTTGAAATAACTGTGTAGCTCAACTTTGTTGCCTATTCTGAAACCTACTGGCCTCGCAGAGGCCTTCCTTCCTTCCTTCTTTCCTTCTTTCCTTCCTTCCTCCCGACGTAGGGGTATAGCCCCTGGTCTTTAAAGGGTGAAAAACTGCTGTTGCATCACCGGGGAACCAAGCTCGTTCGAATAAATGAAATGACCAGAGATATTCCTAATCGAAAGCATAATTCATTGTCAAGAAAAGAAGATTTCGGACTTGAGGCTTATACAGAAAATAATTCTGGAAACTGGATTTCTAGCATGTTTTCCGCCTTGAAACTGCTTTCTCCTACGGGTTTGATACATTGTTATCCAAGGAAAACATTAACCACAACAAGCGGGGAACTTAATATTTTCAAAGTGTTCATAAAGTAAACACGAATCGACTTGATCATATCAGAACAATTAAAAGCGTGGTCCTTTGGTTGTGGTCATGTCTGTCGTCAGAATCGTTTGCAGGTAAACAGGCTTTCGTTTAACCTGTAACAAGACCGTAATGTCAGTGTAGGTTTGGGAAGTAATTATTCGGGCTCGTCCATGGTCTTTGTTTTCCATCGCTGGAGTTACGGGGTGTAACAGTCCGTGCGTCTTGTTTTGCGCATCTTTATAAAAAGTTTTACGTACAAACGTGAGATTAAAAACGACTCTGCGCTAAAGAAGGTTTAATAAACGACTTCATTACTTTTTCCTCTGTCTATTGCAAACAGCGGAGGGAACAGTCACTGTGTATCGGGCTTTGTGAGGAGAGCCTCATCAGCTCTGTGCAGGCTCGTTTCAGCGACGCCTGCGTGCCTTGGGAAGGGGCTGGCAATGCCACCTGCTCCCTCCGCCTCCGGCGCGGCCCCTGCTCGCGGCGGCGTTGAAAGCTGCTGCAGGTGGCCGCACACGGGGCTGATCGGCCCTCCTGGAGAGTCGTGGTTTCAGCCGGAGATCGGCGACCACCCGTCCCGGCAGGCGCCGGCGCTCAGCCAGCCCGCGGCTCGGCTCGGTCTCTGCCAGCCCGTGCCTCTTCGGGGCGCGGACCGCCGGCTCTGCCCACGTCCCGCCGGTCTGCCCACCCCAGTGCGGCCCTGGGGGCCGGCGGCGCCTCTGCCCGCCGAGCCCGCAGACCTTGCGACTCTGAACGCCGACCCCGCAGCGCTGATCGGCTCGGTTCGGCTCGGTTCAGCTCGGCTAACGAGAGGGACGCCTCCCGCCCCGCCCGGCCGGCGGCCGGGTGCTGATCCAGACACAGGCAGCCGGCAGCCGCTCACCGAGGAGCGGCCCCGCCGGGACGCCGCTTTCCTGCGCGGAACCGATCGAACAAGGTAAGCGGCCGGCCTCCGCCATCCACGCTGCGGCGGGGCGAGACCGACCCCCGGCCGCCCGTGACGGGCAAGCTCGCCACTGGGCTGCCGTGCCGCCGGTAGCGGAGGGACGTGGCGGAGCGCACTGTCCTCCTGCCGCCTGCTTCCCCGGGACAGCCGAGAGTGTCCGCGACGTGTGCATGTAGGTGTGTGTGGGGGTGTGTGTATGTGTGGGGGGGGTGTGTGAGGGTGCGTGGGTGTGTGTGGGTGTGTGCGTGGGTGTGCGTGTGTGTCCCGCCGCCGCCCCGCTCCCGCGCCCCTGCCGCCGCAGCCAGGAGCGCGCAGATTTCGACACGCGTCGCTCCCGGCGGCCTCTGGACTGCGGCGGCCGGTGGCTCTGCGGGGGGCTGCTGCCTCGGG
This sequence comes from Oxylabes madagascariensis, assembly GCA_013400675.1. Classification (NCBI taxonomy): domain Eukaryota; kingdom Metazoa; phylum Chordata; class Aves; order Passeriformes; family Timaliidae; genus Oxylabes; species Oxylabes madagascariensis. The sequence continues at coordinate 14,156 of VYZR01098175.1, read as the reverse complement.
ATCCTCGCCCATGGGCGTACGGGTCCCGGGGGCAAAGCCAAAGCCTCCCGCTCCGTCTATAGCCAGCCTCGGAGTCCGGTTGGCAGTTTGTATGTCAACCGTGACACTTGTTGCACATTAGCGGTGCGTTTGTCCGTTTCACCGACTTTCCGGAAATTTCATACCCTCATTTTTCCACGTGAAAATATGTGGGGTTTATCTCTGTAGACCTTGTGGCGTGATAAATCTACTTTTGCGTCTGTTCTTCCTATGAGGGGTGGCACCGAAAGAGGACACCATGGGCAGGCATCGCCGGGTGTCTCCGGCTCCCCGCCCCCGGGCTGCCCGCGAATCCCCCTTCCGCCCCGCCGCTCCCTCTCCCCGATGCTGTTGGGTCCCAGGCGCTGCCAGGCTGCTTCGGGGCCAAGGACTCCCCTAGCCCTTAAGCAAACCCCGTTCCGGGTGCAAAGCTTGTTCCCCTGGGAGCCGTCGCCGTGGCCGGGCAGTCCTCGGGGCGACTGCACCAGCCGCTACACGCGCCCGGGGCCGGGCCCGGCCATGACTGCTCGCCCCCGGGCTCGGTGTAGCGCCCGCACTCACGCCCGGCAGCCTCCCGCAGCGGAGAGGTGGTCTTGGTAAAATAAGTCGAGGATTCCGAGCGCTCACTGTCCCCGGTGCTTCCTGCGGCCGAGCAGAAGTTACTGATGGAGGGTTACCCGAACAGATATAAACCAGCTCGAGGCGTTTGTGACGGCCAGCGCGGGCGCTTTCCCGCGTTAGTCCGGCAGCGCTGCAGAGCGTCCCCTCGGGCGAACACACCACGGGCACCGTTCCTGTCGCCGCTTTTGGAACGTTCATTTCGGTGAAGGAGAACAGGGCCGGGCCGCGGGCAGCGCGGTCACCGGGCCGGGCCCCGCCGCGACCTGCGGCGCCCCCTGCTGGCCCCGGGCGCCAGGTGCACCGAGCGGGTCGCGCGTCCCGCCCGCCGGGCCCGCTCTCGTTCTCCCCCGGGCCCGGTCTCGGTCCCGCTCTCGTTCCCCCGCTGGTCCCGCTCTCGTTCCCCTCCCGGGCCCGCTGCCGCCGCTCCTCTCCGTGCCGGCTGTGTTGGTGGCAGTGGGACGGGGCTGAGGCGCCCGGATGGACACCGACGCCGGGGCTCCGGGATAGCAGCGCAGCGCCCGGCGCTGTCGCTGCGCAGTCCCGGAGCGGTGCCGCTCCCGCACTGGGCCCTGCGTGGTAAGACCCGCGGCACTGACGCACTCGCCTGGCGTAGTTACAGGCAGGGCAAAGCATGAATTCCCACCGTGTGAAATTAGCGATCGTTTTGCTTTGTCCCTGATATCAGTAACATTTTTTTACGAAGGACATAGAAACAAAACTGTTATCAGTAACATCAAATTCGTCTGGGACTTACGCAGTCCAGCATACGAAAAGAGGAGTATTGAAGTACGTGGACCAGAATTAAATTCTACAGTACAAATAACTTAAGTTTTTTTTAACCTGCTGATACTTTTTTTCGTTATGCATACAGCCAAAGTATCTTTTTTAGTAGTGTCTGTGCAGCTGAAAATGTCTGAGAGGTTGTGGACTAGAAGAAAATAAGCAACGAATAAGAATTGTCTTCATCCCCCACTGTATTATACATTATTCCAAAGTGCAGCTGTAAAGTCCATGTAAAAACAGAATGATTGAGGAAGCGGGAGCTCAGAGCAGCTCTCCTCACAGGTTTCTTTTCCTGAGTTATTCTGCGGCTGATGGAGGTACCAGTGGAGGAGTGAGGGAAACTATACTGTTGCACAGAGTTAAGTAGAGCAATAGTGACAAGAGAGCAGGAAAAATCCATGTCCTGGCCCTGTGATGACGCTATCTGCCTGTGTTCCTGACAGTGTGGATTCTGCTTCTTCACAGCATACCTAAAAGAGATCCTTGTGTTTAAAACTGAGGGGTATTTTCGCCTAATAATGTAGTCATTAGAAAACAGAGTCATTTTAGACTAGATGATCTCTGTTGAAACATCTTCACAGGATGATGTATGTTCTGGGAAAGGCCATATTTAATATTTTCCATTATGATCCTTGGCACAAAAGGTAGGAATCTGCTAATGGTGCAGAGCTGGGAGTGTTCATAGTCTAGAGCAGCAACAAGAAAAACGGGGTGACCTTGAGAACAGTGTGACAGAAATGTGAAAAAATGTAAAAATTCTGTTTCTAACTCATGTCCTCCTGGGAAGCTGGTTAACTTCAGCTACCAAGCACATATCAGTATATGTTGCAAACTTGTCACTCTCTAAGGTTTTAATCTCATTATTGGGATGGAGGGTGAGCTGTATATATAAAACCTTTCAAAAGAACTTATTCCTACTGGAGACTAGAGTGAGACTTTAAAAGTATCATGAGGAAGTTTTTAGTGCCTCTGTGTGAATTAGTCTGCTTTGGATTTTAAGCCACAAGTTTTTGAAGCTCTGTAAACATGAATTAGGTTTAATTCAGAAAAGCTTCTGATGTTATAATCACCAGTCATTACTGTAAATATTGACAGAAAATAGCATGGACATAATTTTATACTTATTTTTAGGGCAAGAAATGAAACAGTATTTTTGCAGGTGAAACTTCTGAGAGATTTAAGATAAGCAGTTATTAGCATTGGTTTTGTTCTGTCTGTTGTGCATCTTGACAGGCACTCTTAACAAGAATATGGTGGGCAGGGTGGGGGTGGTTTTTTTGGCTTAATGTCCTTTTCAAAATGAAGGGCTTTTCCTACCCTAGTCGATCTAGGAGTCAGTTTATGATGCAGCTGCCAGCAAATCACTGGTATTGCTGAGATGCCCGGGACTTTTTTTCCCCTCTGTCTGAGGAAACACTGGTTTACCTGTCCCTTTTCTTCTGCCAGTGGCTTAGATAGTGGTTAGTATTCAGAGCACTGAGTTTTTAGATCATGCCAAACTTAGTCTCCACCCACCAACCCTCTCCCCTTGTTCCTCCAACGCTGTTCTTTTCCTACTTGTCTCCTCTCTAATAGTTTATCCTTTTAATGAGAGAAGGCCACAAATTATTCTTTCTAAGTGAGATAAGCCCTTGTGAGCTCTATTTTATCTAACCAAGACTGGGAAGTCGTTTGCCCTTATTTGTATTAAACAGATGTATATACTTTACTGCAAGTCATTAGTGCTATAAAGAGATTGCCTTCCTGCTGATAGCCTGGATGGGGGAACTCAGGAGTAAGTTGCCAATAAATAAAGAGTGTGCTTATAAGCACTATTGATTCTCTCTGAGCCACAGAGAATTGTTTTGTTAGTAAAACTCTTCCTGAATGTGTGAGGATAAAAAAAAGATAGGGACCACTGAAAGCAGAGGGGACTGGGGTATGACTTGGGGGGAGAACCCTACGTTGTTTTTCTTTGAAGGGTACAGTTTGCAAAGAGAGATGACAAAAATGTGACAGCAATTTTTCTGGCCATCCTCAGAAATCCCAAAGGCAATCTTTAGCAATCTGAAAGGTTAGCACAGCATTTCATATGGCACACGATTTCAGCGTGATCAGAGAGTTCCCCAAATCATCATGAAAGAAAATGGAAGTATCATTTTCATAGGAAATGAAAGACTGGTGAGATTCAAATTCCTTCTGTCCTGTCTGGGTTTTGCAACAGTTTGAAAATGCTTTTCTGAGCTGTTTGGGGAATATTGCAACATGTGCTGTTAGACAGCTATTAGAAGCCAATTCAGAAGCAGGTAAGAAGAGGAGAAATGTTGTTCTGAGCTGAAGGACAGCAGAGTCCATATACTGGAAGTTGGGAAAATAGTGGATTACTCAGGTCTATGATGTCCTGTATGTTTCTTCCATATTCACACAGCTTGCTGAAAATAAGTATTATTTACAGAGCCATTTTCCAAGAAAGACAACAGGATACAACTGGATGGAAAGCGACAGTGCAGTGGTGTTCTCTGTGAAACCATGTTCAGTGGTAGGATTCCTATAATTTTCAATGCACATATTCCATGATGTAATTTATATTTGTAAGCTGACAGGCTATTCCTTTAAGAGTATCTCGAAAGAATAACAAATTACAGTGTTACTTCAGCTTTGACAAATCTTTTAATTTTGGTAAGTTAGAAGATTCTCCTGGTGGTGTGCTGATCTTCCTCACATTTTTTTGAAGAAGACATAAAACAGTGATAAATGATGGGCATACATCAACCATTTAGTTATGCAAGACACAGTATTGGAATTACCCTGACTGTGGAGCAGTAGATCCGCTAAATAATATCCTTTTTATATTGTTACTCTTAGTAACAACAACAACAACAACAACAACAACAACAACAACAACAACAACAACAACAACAACAACAAAAATTGGACTGATGTACATTAAAGATATCCTATTTAGGAAGCCGATTTCTTCAGACCAAAATGACAGTATGAATTTTAAAAAATTCAGGTTATATTACAAATGCATCATGTACTGCTTTCTTTTTGCAATTTTTCTCATCATTAAGACATACTACACGTGAATGTATCTAAGAAATTCTATTATATCTGTGGGGGGTTTGGTTGGTTGGTTGATTGACTGTGGTTTGGACTTCATTTGTTTTGTTTTTTAAACACCTACCTCGTGTTTTGTTCCAAAAAGCTCTTATAGAATTCATTACATCTTCTGCCCTTAGGTTTTATCTTCTTTTAAAGATCCCTTTCTTTCTTTATTTTTTGTTCCTGCATTCAGTGATGTTGTTATTTGAGGGTGGTTTTTTTTTTTAAGGTTTGTTACATGTATTCCACAGTATTTAAAAATAAAAGAATGTTTTTTAAAAATAAGAATTTGTGAGAACACTCAAGAAAAGAACCTTCCTTGGGAAAAAAACTGCTTTATGCTGTGATTTGCCTTCCATATTCACCCAGTCTGCTGAAATTAGTATTATTTAGAGCTGTCTTTCTAGGGAAGACAATAGGACAGAATTGAATTTACACCACCTGAGGGCACTGTAATACTATTTAATTTTCAGGGGAAATACAAAAGGATAGTGTTTGAAATGGTCCTCATTTTTCTTCCTCTTACAACGACTATCAAGTTCTAGAACAAGCATACCACTGAAATGAATCAATGTCATTAATAAAAAAAAAGATGTGTTGAAGACAGGTATCTTGGAAAGAAGGCCATCCTTTTCTCCTGTCACTAACATTTTTTCCTTGTACCCTCTGTAGAATGATTGTAATTTTAAATACAATGCTATTATTATTTTAAATGATGTGTTACTAGTGTGGCAGTGATTGCTGTATAAAATGATGTAATTGTTTTGGTTGGAAAAGAGCTCCAAGATCAGGGAGTCCAAGTGTTAACCAAGCACCACTGCATTCTCCACTGAACTGTACTCCTGGGCTGCAGTTCTGGCTGTTTACATTTGCTGCCTCTTGTTTGTGTGCAGAAAAGTGCAGAGCTGATGTAAAAGCACCCAGAGATTGCGCTGTGTCCATGGATTTACACTGCTTATTCTACTTAGCTAGAATCACAGAGTCANTTGTAATTTTAAATACAATGCTATTATTATTTTAAATGATGTGTTACTAGTGTGGCAGTGATTGCTGTATAAAATGATGTAATTGTTTTGGTTGGAAAAGAGCTCCAAGATCAGGGAGTCCAAGTGTTAACCAAGCACCACTGCATTCTCCACTGAACTGTACTCCTGGGCTGCAGTTCTGGCTGTTTACATTTGCTGCCTCTTGTTTGTGTGCAGAAAAGTGCAGAGCTGATGTAAAAGCACCCAGAGATTGCGCTGTGTCCATGGATTTACACTGCTTATTCTACTTAGCTAGAATCACAGAGTCACTGACTGGTTTGGGTTGGAAGGGACCTTAAAGACCATCCAGTTCTAATGGCAAGGAGTGCCATGGGCAGGGTCGCCTTCCACCAGACCAGATTGTTTGGAGAATATTAAAAAAGTGAGAAACAGGAGAAGTAAAAAGCTCCCTAATGGGCACTCCTGATATGGCTTGTTTTTTCTGTCTTGCCAGGCTTACGTTCTCTCTCAGCGCTCTCTACACTGCCATCTCTCTTTTCTTTATTTTTTACTGTTTTTCTGTCTGCTCTCTAGTAATTTGATTTCACCATCTTGTTATTTTCCCTGCTAGTGCAGGAAGAAGGTCTCGAAGTATAATTCCAATAAGAAGGGCTCTGTGCAGTGCAGGAGCTCCTCTGCAGGATGATATGCTTCTAGAGGTCACAGCCTTTGGCACTGGTCTCTCCTCCCTTCTTACAAGGAAGAGGCTGAACTCTTTCCAATGTATATTTACTTGAAATCACATCCTGGAGCATTTTTGTTCTCTTTATACAACATGAAACACAGTGAAATGTTCAAGTCAGAAACTAGATAGTATTTATAATTTTGTTAGAATAATAATCAAGTTTGTTTCCACCAGAAAAATGCCTCAAAACTGTACTTTTCCAGTTTGGTCATTTCAGCAATCCAGGAGTACATTCAGGAATAGTTCTATAGATAAAACATTCTGCAATGACTAATTCAGATGATATAAATAATACTTTTAATTCGTGTATGCTAATTGGTTTAACAAGGGAATGATACTGTTTCTTTTGCAGTTGAGGACAGAAGTGAATGAGCGCAAGTGTGTTTTGCATAACAGTATCTCTTAGAACACATAATGGAAAACAGAAAGCTGTGTCAGATAAAGTAGTTTAAAAATACACTGGAATAACTCATTGAGAAATAGTCCCATATTAAAGAAAAATGAAAGTAAAAAAAGGATTTTAAAAGCTTAATTTAAAGACAACTCTACCTTTAAAAGGCATGGTATGAACCCTGTATTGGGGACAGGAACAGATACGGACTTATTTAAGAGATCTTAGCCCTTCCAATAAAACAGAAAAAGACAAGAATATCCTCTGTAATATCTCTCCTGCTGGTTTGTATGTCTTAAGTTGTCTTTAATTATCTTGAAGCAGTGAGATGAGATTAATCTCTTGCAGAGACTTTCCTTCCTTGAAATCTGATCAGTCTAATACATTATTTTATTACATTAAGGTCATCAATATGAAATATATGTAATTTACATTCCTGAAATCTGACCAGGAAGTTAGTTTTTGCTCTAGTGAGAGACTGAATTACTTTGGAGAGGATATGTGCTGTGTTTCATAGCAAGTGTTTATTGAATGAATAGATGTTTAGGCAGTTTTATTTCTAGCAGACTTTTTAATATCTGGTATATAAGAACTCATTCGCAAAACTGGTATTAGCAAACTCATTGCAGTGGTATTCTATCAGCATGGAATGTACCTTTTTTCCGTATGTACACTCTGTATGTAAAATTATGAAGCTTAACTTTACTTTCACACATTCTGATGTGCACTTCCTATCCTCTCACATGCCAAATGACCAACACCTCTTTTTTTTTCCCTTTCTTGCATTAATTTTTGCTCATTTGACATCCAATTTGCCAAATGAATTATGACAGTAATCTTTTCTTCTATGCTGTTTCTTCACTTTATTCCGCACTATTTAATCAGGTTTTCTAGGGTCATTCTTCTCCCCTACTGCCTCTTGTTTTGGTAGTGAAAGATAAGATTTATTTACACTGACTAAAATAATTCTGAATGGTTTTATATTCATTTTAGCTCAGATAAACTGAATTGCAAAAATTAAATGTATCTTGTAACCACTTATGCAGAACATAAGGACTTTTTAATTGTTGATGATATAGAAAAACTCTGTGTGAACTTAACATGTGGAAGGAATAAAATTACTAACAAAATCTGTCCCTGGAACAGGGGTTAAAAGACTAAGAAGCAGTACTTACAAGATCTCATGGAAAGAAGGGTTCAAAAGGACCTTCTCAAAGAGAGAAAAGATTGCGGAAAGATATTATAGTTGTTTCTTTCCAAGAACAAACATTTAGAAAATGTCTACTTCAATAGGAAAGATTATTAGAATGGCAAATTTGACATCTGTAAATGTGAAGAAGGCAAAAATCATCATGCATTTTGAAGATGAAACCCTTTTCTTTAAAGACAATTTCTCCCATGAAGTACATACATCCTAATTTATCCACAGAATAGTCAGGCAGAAGGAGATGTGCATAGTGCTTGCCTATTAGTGCAGTTAATGCAGAAGAGGATATGTCTTACTCAGGGTATGCATACCCAGCAAAACAGAGGGGAGAACCTTGTGCTATCAAAGGCTCCTCTTATTAAGGGTTGGAAGCCGGCCCATCCACCCAGGCCAATTCCTAGCCAGAGTCCCATGATGGTGTTAATGCCAAATCAGATCAGTGAGAGCTTGCTAGTCATATATCCAGTTGCATAATGTGGTGAATTTTTTCCATGCTTAAAGAAGCTTACTTTGTGCTGGACCTCAGTGTTACCCTGACTGTTCTGACTCTTCCTTTCAGCCTGTGCTTTTTGAATTTCCCGATGATTATAGAGGAAAATTACGTACTGGAGTGTAATACTTCTGGTAGAGAAGTCAACAAGAAGAGGGCAGTTATCTTTGTTCACTACTTTTCACTATGGCAAATTCATAGTCAGTCCACCCTGCATCCTTGCCTGAGAAAGCCTTATCTCCTCTCTCAACATTGTTCCTTTGCTTTTCTATCCAAAGCACTGAGTAACAGAGGTGTTGTGGGATTTCACACACAGGATGTCTCAGGCAGTCTAAGTTTTTCTGCAAGATTTCTGCCTATGCTCTGAAGCAGTCTGTGCAATTTTTGCTGGTTTGAATCTGAAGGACTGCTTAGCAAACTTCTCTCTGCAGTTTCACAGTCCTTGGCTCTCCAGGCTGGTGACCAGCTGTGTGAACCTCTGGAAGCCCCTCCCCAGGCTGCATCCTTTGGGAGGGTTTCAACTGCAGCGTTCCCACAGCATGAGGAGAAGGTGGTGGCACTGGTCCCTCTGTGTATCCTTACCAATTCGCTTCACCCACTCTTTGCCCTGATTTAATGAGACTCACTTTTGGTGACAGAATTTAATGGCATTTGGATCAGTATTAGCCTTTAATGGGCTGCAAGATATGCTAGTTTTTTATTTAGGGCTGCAATAGATACCGTTGTTTAAAAAATTAACCCTGAACAATCTGAAGCATACGGGAACATATATCTGTGACATTTGTGCTAGGAATAAGAGAATCACTGAACTGAGAAGTGATTGCTCTTTTTTCATGGAGCTTTGTGTACAAGTAAGTGACATGAGGCTTGGTTTATACAGGACCTAAAACTCTCTTAAAGTAGTATCTTAGAACATTTTATTTTCTTCTCATAAATTCTCAGCAATAAATGTTCTATTTCAGAACAAATACAAAAATAAAACGTATTAGGAAGAACCTAATGCAGATGGGCAAGAGAGTACATAAAAGATGTTATGCTATCAGAAAAATTGAATCACAGGCAATTATGAGCTCCATTGACACTGGAGGAACAAGGTATGTGGATGATAATGTCTGGTGCATCTCAAAAGGAAGTACTCTGGAGATATTTCCATGTTCATTAAAGCACCTGCAAGTGCATTCAGTTTGCAGAAATGGAACTTATGTTCAGATCAGCCCTACTTGTGGAAACCATCTGCAGAGAGACTGAAAATAATTATTTACTGATAGGGCAGGAGAAATAGAAAAGCCTTTTTAATTTTTCATATTTCCGACTGATTTTTTCAAAGTGAGCAGAAAGAGACAGGAATGTTTTATGTAAGCTCTTGAATACCCTTAATAATATCCAAAATTACTATTTAGAGCAGAAGCACATATTAAGTCATGTAGGATCAAGTCAGGGTCAGCTCTTGAAATCCATATTTGCAATTAACTTTTAGTAATACCTCAATTCTTACTATTCTGTTGAATTCCATCAATTGAATCAGAGGTTGGACGACATGTTTAAGCAACAAACTGACAAATTCTGCCAGCAAAATGATGCAGCACATACAGTTCTTCATGGCAGCAATTTGCAGCCAAGTCTTTTCACCAGCTACCTGGGGTACAGTCGTTGTTTTGGGTAAAGATAGATTCAGTTGTTCCTATGAAGCAAAAAACTTGGCTGTTTTTGTTTCTGTTGATGTCGAATTTCAGTTTTTAATATTGTAATTGTATTTAGTAGGCTTTCAGAATGTTTTTCAATCATCAGCTCATCTAAGAAAGCACGACTACTTCTCAGAAGCTGAGCTAAAAGTAATGCATTTTGGGGCTAGAAATTAGCAGCAGAACTTCACTACATATGAATGTATATAATGAGACCCCGTGTGTATTGCACATACCACTGCAGCCAGATATAGGTTATCTTTACATCAGTCATTATAAAGGCCTCTGAACAAATGAAACATTTAGAACATTTATTTTCATTTATTGATTATCTGAGATAGTCAGGTTGGTTAAGAAAAAAA